>NW_019384181.1:1643168-1678549 GCF_000648655.2 Copidosoma floridanum
AAGTTGGTATATATATATATATATATATATTAATATCCTTATTCAGGTTTATCTGCAAACACTATAGGGCCTCGTACAATGAACTGATTAGTGGCCCTTGCGGTGAGAAAGATTTAAAAAAAATTTTGGGAACACTGGATAAGCAGTAAAAAGCTTCTTACTAAATCACCTCGCAAAAAAATGTGCCTTGCATGAAGCTTAAGTTAAAATTCCTTTGTCTTACATGAGAGGAGGCCGGTACTTGCTGACTTTATGTGCTTAGGCTTAGTGGTTTACTTCGGTTATGACTTGATACTTCTGAGAGCCATGGAGTACACAGTCAGCTTTGTTAGGTAATGACTTTGGTAAGTATGATTCTTAAAAAAGTCTCAAAATTTCATTACTTAGAAAAGAAATGAATATGATACAAAATAGAATAGAATAAAAAACTTATTTACTTACGCAAATTGTTACTTAACACTTATGATAAGTAGACTTATTGATACAATTCTTTAATAATAATCGTTATTACTATTTTCAGGGAAAGTCATTCAAGTTTAGCTTCCTCGTAGCACCAGACCTATGACATCAAATAGTCCTGGGTCGAACAACACTGTACATGGAGAAATCTATCTTGGATTTGACGAGGGGAGTGCTATACTTCGGAAGTAGCCAACGAATAACTATCCCATTTATGTGACACCCATCTCGAGAGAATCAGCAAACAGCTCTAAACTTAACTCAGGTTCAACATGGATTCACTGAAGAAGAACGTACTGGCCTTTTTAAACTGTTGCAGGGACACGCAGAAGTATTTGGACCATTGACGGGAAAGTTACGTCAAACTCGCACCATACAACACGAGATCTGGGTCAGACCACACCAACCTTTCCGGTTAACACCATATCCTTGCTCAGACAAGCGCAGGGAACTCATCGAGGAGCAAGTTCAAGAGATGCTAGCTGGTGGCATCTTTGAACCATCCTTCTCATCATATAGCTTCTCTGTCGTCTTGACACCCAAAAAAGATGGCACCATGCGATTCTGTGTGGATTATAGTCGGCTGGATTCGATTCCCGATGACACTTCTCAACGGGTACCCCACATACATCACGCCGTAAAGGATATAGGTGGAGCTATCTGGTTCTCGAAGTTGGATCTGAAAAGTGGCTACTGGCAAATAGCGATGGTACCCGAGTCTATGCAATATACAGCTTTATCTACACACACCGGTGGTTGCTACCAATTCCGAGTTATGACATTCGGGCTGAAAGGAGCACCTGGAACCTTCCAAAGGCTAATGAGTCAGGAAGTCCTTACCGTATACCTGGGGAAGTTCTGTCTTGTCTACCTGGATGATTTCATCGTCTATTCCAACACACAGGAAGAACACTTCAGACATATCGCTCTTGTCTTGGAGAGGTTGCAAATCCATGGACTCACAGTAGCCATCGGAAAATGTGTCTTCGGGGTGTCGGAGTTTACATACCTAGGACATCAAGTCACCACCGAGGGAAACAAAGCCGTACCCGAGCATGTCGAGAAGCTATGCAGTTTACCAGTACCAAAAACTCGAAAACAGCTGCAGTCCTTCCTTGGCACAAGTGAATGGCTCCGGGAATACGTACCTCGTTATTCCGAAATAACAGCACCTCTTACGGACCTCATTAGCAACAAACGGCCATACAAATGGATACCAGAAGCTCAAGAAGCCATGGAGTGGCTCAGAAAAGAGCTTTCAAAAACTCTACATTTGGCTCGACCACATGAGGGTTGGCCATATCTCTTGCAGACAGACGCTAGTGCTCGTGGAATGACAGCCGTCTTATATAAGATCAGACCCGATGGACAGCGTAGTATCATCAGTTATGCTAGCGCCAAGTTCAATCCATGTGAAGCAAAATATCATAGCAATGAGCAAGAGTGCTTAGCGATGGTTTGGGCTATTAAGAAATATCGACCCTTTCAAGAGGATCGACCATTCACCTTGCGAACGGATAACAAGGGAGAAAACAGCTCACAGTATCAAAATTTACCACTATTGGCCTGGGATAAGCGCCAAAATCAAGAAATATGTCCGGGACTGTAGGCTGTGCGCATTCTATAGAAGAGCAATCACTGCTCCAGGTACCATGCGACCAAATCACCCCAAACACCCATGGAAGATTATAGCCATTGATCTAATGATGATAATAATGGTGATAAAGAAAATAGGAATAATAATAATGATGATGATGATAAGGATGATGATGATGACAATGATAATGATAATGGTAATGTTAATGATAATAATAATAATGATTATGATAATTCTGATGATAATAATAATGATGGTGATGATAATGATAATGATAATAATGATGATAATGATAATGATATTGATGATGATGATAATGAAAATGATGATGATGAAGATGATGATGATGATGATGATGATGATGATGATGATGATGATGATGATATGATGATGATGATGATGATGATGATGATGATGATAATGATGATGATGAAGATGATGATGATGATGATGATGATGATGATGATGATGATGATGATAATGATGATGATGATGATGATGATGATGGTGATAATGATGATGATGATGGTGATAATGATGATAATAATGATAATAATAATGAAAATAATGGTGATGATGATAATAAAAATAATATCGAAAATAATGATAGAGATAATGAAAAAGATGATAGTAATAATAATAATAATGATGATGATGATGATGCTAATGATAACGATGTCAATAATGATGATAAACGTAATGGAAAAGATGATAATACTGATGAAGATGGTGAAGATGATAAATATAATTATAGTTTTATGATAATAACGATAACTTTACAAGAATAAAGGTAATTATAACGATGATAATAATAGTGTCAAAAGTGGCCGTTGGGGTTGGACGACTTTGAGTAGGGAAGTGCGGTTGGAAGAGATCAGTTGATTTAAGCCGAGCTCGAGCCGTTCCTGTGAATCGAACAACAATGGTGGCACTACTTTTGATGTTGTTGGCGTTGGGGCTCCGTTTAAATCTTTGGAATCCAACTTATTGGAGAGGTGGGGCGATTGAGCGGTAATTCGTAGAGGCCTTGACAAGTTGGTAACCAGGTTGACTAGTGGGTGACTAGTTTTTTTTTTTTTTTTTTTTTTAAGGTTCGAAAAAAAAAAGGTATAAACAAGTGTCTTATATTAGTACAGTTATGTTTATTGAATATCATCATCAACATCATCATTATTATGATCATTATCATTATTGTTATCATCATTTTTATCATCATTATTACTGTCATTGTTATCTTACGTCTAATTTTTATCATCATTATTATTATCATTATCCTTAATTTTGTCATCATTATCATCATAGCTCGGATGCCTTTGTAGCCTTTCCCAGAATCTGTGATGCCTTCACCAGCTACCCGGGCTTTTACCAAGTTGAAACTGGTGGCGGATTGCGTCTTAGAGGTTACCTCCAGGGGTAAGTTCTTTTCATTAGCATTACCCCTGTTTGGTTATATTTGAAAACCAACCTTACATTTTTTACAAGGTTGTCTCTTTAGAGTTTCGGTCCACAAGAACTATTTTATTTCGTTCCAACTACCCACGGGCACCAGCTCCTACTGCCACAGCGCCTCGGATACCATACACCCGTGGAAGGCTTGCCTCCATCCGCCACCTGGAAATCATGTGCCCACTAATCTGACTGCCTCAGCCTGGGGTCATTATTTTTATCATTATTTTTATTATTTATATATTTATCATGTTTATTGTTATTTTTATAATGATTATTTTTACTATTAGTATTATCATTTTTATGTTAAACATAATTTTTTTGATTTTCACAATAATCATTATTGTTATTATTATGAACATAATTTTTATCATTATGATAATTATCAACGTTCTGTTTCTTTTATCGTCATTATAGTTGATACTTATAACATTCATTATTTCAAACATTTCAAATAAAAAAAAGTTAGTTTTTCAAAATGTACGATTTAACTATGATATTAATAGTGTTAAAAGTGGCCGTTGGGGTTGGACGACTTTGAGTGGGGAAGTGCGGTTGGAAGAGATCAGAGTCACTCTCGAGTGACTCGAGCCGTTCCTTTAAGTCGAACAACAATAGTGGCACTGCTTCCGATGTTGTTGGCGTTAGGGCTCCGTTTGATTAATCGGAATCCAACTTATTGGAGAGGTGCGGCGATTGAGCGGTAATTCGTAGAGGCCTCGACAAGTTGGTCACCAGGTTGACTAGTGGGTGTCTTGTTTTTTTTTTTTTTTTTTTTTTTTAAGGTTCGAGGGAAAAAAAGGTATAGACAAGTATCTTATATTCGTACAGTGATGTTTATTGAATATGGACTTTAACAATTGAGTGGCTTAGGAGGTATGCATTACACGTATTTGCATACGTTGGATCGATATCAATCAGTCGTCACGGAGTCCTTCTTATATACTTTACGTCACTTTCTTACATGCGATTTCCGCTAAAGACTAGTGGTCGCCACCCGGCGAGCGATAAGTAGGACTATCAAGTACCAAGTTAGAAGTCAGAGCTGCGCGCGAAATTTCAAAATTTAAATTTATGTAGAAACGATCTAATTTAAGAAAAATGATTATTTTAATATACAATAATTAATAAAATAATGCCCTGGACGGTAACAAACCCCCCCGTTTTTAAAAAATTATAATAAATTTAGAAAAGCAGTGGTTGCGCTACAGGAGTTAGAGAAGTTATCACTCTCGATATAAATTGTCGCGGTCATTCAGTCATCCATTCTCGATTGACAAAGGTCCGCGGTCTCATACACACTCTTACTCTTTCTACTTTGTTCAGTGTCTTTTCATTACGCGGTGTGCTGAGGAGTTGCCGATGACGGCAGGTCGAAAACTACATTCGGACGTCGGCGGCGATCGATGGCCTCCATGTGGGCGAGTTTGAGTTGAGAAACGTGAAGTTTCGTGGTAGCTCGACCCGTAGAGATTAGGTTGATATTCCCTGTTATATAAGCCGTGTTAGGATAGGGACCTTCCCATTTTTGCGCGAAGCTGGCACAAAACTGTTCTGGAGCCCTCGAGAGTGGGTGGTTACGTATGTAGACTAAGGTGCCTGGTGGGTAGATAGGACTAGGTTGACCAGTCGGGTAGTGTTGCTTCTGGTACTGCTCTTGATGCTCTGTGGCATCAATATACCTCTTTTGTGGGAGTTGTTCTGCCAATTGACGAGTTGTTCTCCATTACCCTGGTCAAAAGGTATCATGACACAACAGCAGTTGAGCTGAAGATGCCCTGGTAACGGTGATGCGGCAATTTTTTAATTGGTATAATACTCTTGGTACGTGTACGTCCAATTCGTTGTGGGATTGCTAGTGCTAATATAGACGAAGGCCTTTCTTAATCTCCTGGTTTCAGCGCTCCGTAGGGTTGGCTCGAAGATGAAAAATGGGAGTAGTCCAATGTTGAATTTCCCAACGCATACAAGCGTCTTGACAGTATTCACTGATAAATTGTCGTCCATTGTCCATTAGAATGACTCAAGGATATCCCCACCGACCGAAAACTTCATCCTCCAGGAGCTGAATAAGCAAGAGTGCCTCCGATAAACCCAGAGGAAAGGCCTCGACCAATCGACTAAAGAGATCCGTGACAACCAGTATGAAACGATGGTGGAACGCTCAACTAACTGGTGGAACAAGAAAATTACGGAATTAAGGCGCAAATGTCTTAAACACAGCCGCCTCTATCAGAGGGCCAAAAACAGACCAGAGGCCAAACGAAGGTACTTCGAGTACCAGCTTGGAAGAAAGACGATGCTTGCTGCTATTAAGAACAGCAAAAAGCAGTGCTGACAGACTCTGTACTAGAAAATAAATAACGACCCCTGGGGCAGAGCATATCAGATAGTAATGGGAAAACTGGAAAGACTTGCACCAATTGCAAACAAAGACGTGGATACCATGAGATATATTGTGTTTACGCTATTCCCGAGGCATCCAGAACTTGAGGATCAGCAGACTTGGAGCTCATGGAAGATGTACGTTTATTTACCTAGAAGGAACTGGAGCTAGCAGCTGGATCGCTTATAAATGGTAAAGCTCCTGGACCAGATAGTATACTGGCAAAAGTGATAAAGGCAGTGTTGGCAAAGACCTACAGCTGATCTTCAACCTATACAATGCATGTTTGCGGAAGGGGTTGTTCGCAACCCCCTGAAAAAACGCACGGCTAATACTGATCGATAAAGGAAAGGGAGAACTAAACTTTTCGTCATCTTTTAGGCCATTATGCATGCTGAATACGCCTGGAAAGATATACGAAGAGCTGTTTAAGGCCCGTCTTCTACAGGCCATACAAAACGTGGGAGACTTATCTGACAGGCAGTACGCATTCAGAAGAGGAAGGTCTGCCAAAGGAGCAGTAGGAGAAGTAGTCAAAGCAGTTTAGAACACTCGAGACATATGCCATAGAGCTAGATATCTCGTTCTTCTAGTGACCATGGTTGTAAAAAACGCTTCCAACTCAGCAAGATTAAAGGACATGCTTCAGGGTCTGAAATACACATTTAGAACACCATACTCTCCTTTCAGAGTATTGAGAGATTATCACAAGCACCGCTTTTTGACCTATACGACAACAAAAGGCGAAAAAATTAGAAAAAATAACTGCAGGGTCATTACAGGGTTTTATACTTGGATTCAATCTCCACAACGTGTCATACGACGGACTACTCCACCAGAAAATGCCAGAGAGGACGTTCTTGTTAAGATACGTAGATGATGCTGCTGTAGTGATCGTCAGATGCACAACGAAACTTGTTTAGATACGACCTAACCAGATTATGTGGAGAGTGGCTCCATGGATAGAGAACCACGGACTCGGAGTTGCAGCAGGAATGACGGAGATGGTACTATTGTCAAAAAAAAATTAATACCATCATCCCCCACAAGGTACAAGAAGAGGACACCTTAGGCAAGCAGCAGACAAGGTGGCAGCAAGAGTAGCGGTATTAAGCCAAATTATGCCTAACGTTAGAGGTCCAAAGCCTGCAAAACGCAGCCTCCTTATGTGTACGGCCCAGTCTATTATTTTGTACGGGGCTGAGATATGGGGGGATGAGATGAACGTTAAAAAAAGAGAGTAAAAGTTGGCCAAGTTCAAAGAATATGGGCCTTGAGGATAGCCTGCGCCTATCACACAGTCTCAGAGTTTGCAATAATGGTGATAGCAAGCGTAATCGCCATCGAACTTTTTGCGAGGAAAAGACGATTGAAGCACCTTACGGAGCAGGACCTAGGAAAAATGGAGGCCAAAAAAAACGCCCGGAAAATCACTTGGGAACGCTAGCACTATAGATGGCAAGAGGAATCTAGAGGTAAATGGACGGCACGCCTGATAAAAGATGTCAAGGAATGGACAGAGCGGAAACATTGGGAAGTTGATCACTACCTTACCCAATTCCTCTTAAATCATGAGTATTTTTGCTCGTACCTCAACAAGACTTGGAAAACACAGACGGCTGCTTGCAAGTACTGCGGCTGCAATAAAGATGACGCAGAACATTTGTTCTTTGACTGCATCAAGTGGCAAGCTAAACGAAACGTGCAGCAGAAAGGGCTCGGAACCTTAAATCTCGACAACGTCATAGATAAAATGCTACTTAACGAAGGGAAGTTGACTGCAGTAGCCCAATTCATACATACAGTTCTCTAGGCCAAAAAAGAGAATGGTTTTCTGGACGACTGAGTGGAGGTTGTGCAAACCTGGATTCAGTGCCATCGGGGGGGGGGGGGCGGGAGGTTTTGTGTTTTGCTGTGGCGTCTGGGGGGTTCAGAGAAAGTTGGTGGCGGGGCCTTGGGGCTGGGGCCGCTGGGGCGTGCCCGCAAAGTGGATGGTGTGCGGGATGGGGGCCTGCGTGGTTGCTTAAGCAAGTGCAGACTCCCTTAAACCGCTTCGCTCTATCACCTTGCTACCGATAAGTGGTTTCAGCCCGATGGCCCATGCTTTTGGGTTCGTTCCTTCTACGTTTTTTTTTTTTGTTTTTTTTATTGCTAGGCATCTGAGGTGTGGTCGCGAGGCAGTCGGTGTGCGGTATAGGGGCTTAAGTGGGGTCTTTAATACGGGCAAGCTCCTGAAAACCGCTTCGCTATATCACTGTCCTACCCATACGCGGCTGTACCTTGGTGGCCTGGGTCTCTGCATCTCAGGCTCTACCGTGAGTGCGCTCCTTGCACCTTTGTTGGGTTTGGGCTTGCACTGTGGAGCATATGCTTATCATACTGCTACATCCCTCCAAGTAAAAAGAGAAGAGCAGCTCAGATGCATGACGGAAACTAGAATATATCCTAGAGCACGCAAAAGTTACAAGACAAGTTGGTAACAAAAAACTAAAGGAACCCCAAATCAGGGGCTGAGCCTTCGTGGCACCGGTTTCAAGTGTAAATGTGAGAGCAAATTCCGAGCTAATAGTCACAAAAGAAAGTTTTTGCCAGTTTAGATGGTATGGTCATAACAAGTCCCACACAGGGGAGGGTTCGTACACCTTTTTATCGTGCAGTAAGGCATTCTAGATGACCTTAGAAAAAAAAAATGATGATAATTAAAATATTAAAAGTGATTTTAATAACGATAATAATAGTGATAATAATAATAAATATGCTAATTATAATAATAACAATGACAATAATGATAATGATGAAAAAGATATTATTAAGAATCAAAATAATGATGATGATGAGAATAATGATAATGATAATAATACTACTAATGATAAAAGCGATAATGATAATGATGAGAATAATGATAACAATCATAAAAAAGATGGTATTAATGATAATGATAATGATAATGATAGTTATAATATTAATGACAATAGTATTAATGATGGTAATAATGATAATGATGATAAAAAAAATAATGATAATGATGATGATAATAATAATAATTATAAAATTATTGATAATATTGATGATGTAAATAATAATTATCAAAATGATGATCATAATAATATGCATAATAGATAAATGAGTAATAATCATAACAATATAGTATACTGGCAAAAGTGATAAAGGCAGTGTTGGCAAAGACCTACAGCTGATCTTCAACCTATACAATGCATGTTTGCGGAAGGGGTTGTTCGCAACCCCCTGAAAAAACGCACGGCTAATACTGATCGATAAAGGAAAGGGAGAACTAAACTTTTCGTCATCTTTTAGGCCATTATGCATGCTGAATACGCCTGGAAAGATATACGAAGAGCTGTTTAAGGCCCGTCTTCTACAGGCCATACAAAACGTGGGAGACTTATCTGACAGGCAGTACGCATTCAGAAGAGGAAGGTCTGCCAAAGGAGCAGTAGGAGAAGTAGTCAAAGCAGTTTAGAACACTCGAGACATATGCCATAGAGCTAGATATCTCGTTCTTCTAGTGACCATGGTTGTAAAAAACGCTTCCAACTCAGCAAGATTAAAGGACATGCTTCAGGGTCTGAAATACACATTTAGAACACCATACTCTCCTTTCAGAGTATTGAGAGATTATCACAAGCACCGCTTTTTGACCTATACGACAACAAAAGGCGAAAAAATTAGAAAAAATAACTGCAGGGTCATTACAGGGTTTTATACTTGGATTCAATCTCCACAACGTGTCATACGACGGACTACTCCACCAGAAAATGCCAGAGAGGACGTTCTTGTTAAGATACGTAGATGATGCTGCTGTAGTGATCGTCAGATGCACAACGAAACTTGTTTAGATACGACCTAACCAGATTATGTGGAGAGTGGCTCCATGGATAGAGAACCACGGACTCGGAGTTGCAGCAGGAATGACGGAGATGGTACTATTGTCAAAAAAAAATTAATACCATCATCCCCCACAAGGTACAAGAAGAGGACACCTTAGGCAAGCAGCAGACAAGGTGGCAGCAAGAGTAGCGGTATNAATTATGTTAATAATTATAGTAATTATAATAATGGCAATGTTAATGATGATGATGATAACGATAAAGACAATGATGACATTGATAGTGATAATTGTGAACATTATGATAATGATAACAATCATAATTATAATATTAACAATTGTTATATTGATTGTGATAACGGCAATAAAAATAATAATGATCACCACAGTGATGATAATAATGATTATGATGATGATAGGCATGAAAATTATAATAAAAATTATGTAATCATGATAAGATGAAAATAACGACAATGATAATGATTATACCGATAATTATGATTGTGATAATAATAAAGTATTAATAGTAATGATGATGACAATAATGGTAACGATAATGATAATAATAATGATCATCATGATAAAAATAAAAATTATAATAATCATGATGATGATCAAGCTGATAATAATATAAGATTTAACGATGATTAAGATGTTAAAAATCGTTATAATAATTATAATAAGAATGGTGCAAATGATATTGTTGATAATGGGTGTAATGATAATAACAGTATTAAAGAAAACGATTAGAGTAATGATGGTAATGTTTATTGTGATAATGACGATTATTATGATAATAATGACAAGGACAAAAATAAACATAATATATATGATGACCATAATGTTGATGATGATGATAATGATGATGATGATAAGTATGATAATGATAAATACGGTGATGGTGTGATGATAATAATGATTGTAATGATGATGACGATGACTATAATAATATTGTCGACAATGATATTGATGATAATATAAATAATGAAGATGATGATAACGGCAATAGTGACGAAGAATATAATTATAATGATAAGAAAGTTAACGATAATAAGACTGATAATAAAGGTGTTGAGAATGATGATAACAATAATAATTGTAATAATGATGATAGAGTTGATGATGATAATAATAATAAAAATAATGTTAATAAAAATGATTATTATGATGGTGATAACCATTGTGATGGTGGTGATGATAATAATAATGATAATGGTAATAATGCTAATAATCGTAGTAATTATAATAATTATAATGAGTATTATTAGGATAATGATAAAAATGATGATGATAATCATGACAACAGTAATCATGATGATAATAGTGATGATAATAATAATAATGATGATGATCAAAATGACGATTTTAATGATGATTATGATAACAATGATATTAGCGACGATGATATTTACCAAAATAAAAATAACGATGATAATGATGATGATAATTATAATGACGATAATGATGATAATGATAACAATGATGATAATATGATGATAGTTCTGATAAGAGTGATTATGATGATGATAATGATGGTCAAGATGAAAATGATAATAACGATGGTAATGATATTAATTATTTTAGCAATGATAAAGATAATAATTGTTCTGAAAATAGCTATAATAATAATAATAAAAATGAGGATAATAATGATGACAATGATAATGACGATAATAATCATTTTAATGATGAAAGAGATGAGGATGAAAATAATGATGATAATGATGAAAATAATAATGATCATGATGATTGTGGTAACGATAATATAACTATAGTTTTAATGTTATTGGTAGTAATAATGATAATTATACAAATTATAATCGTGATAATAATGACGATAATGATAACGATGATTATGATGTTTTTGTTTATAATAATGAAACTGATGGTAACAAAGATGATATTATTATAATGGTAATGATATCGATAAAATCAATAATACTGATGCTGATGATAGTAATGATAACGATTATGGTGATGGTAATGTTGATAATGATGATGATAGTAATGATGTTGATAATTATGATGACATCGACGACGATAATTATAATAATGATGATTATAATGACAATAAAAATCATAGAATTAATGATGATAATAATGGTAATGATGATAATGATGATGATAATAATGATGACAGTGGTAAAGATAATGATAATATTAGTTATGATGATAGCAATAATAACGACAATTATGATAATGATATAAATAATAATAATAATAATTAAAATTTTAATGCTTATAATGATAATAATTATCATAATGATGATGATAATAGTAATAATAATGGTAATAAGGATAGTCAAGAAAATAGTGATGATAATGATGATTTTAACGATTACAACGATGATGATAATTGATACCCGGAATGTGGTGGTTAGCCTGAGGGGCATGTTTTTTTGGGGTGGTGGATGGAGGCATGCTTTGTGTGGGTGTATGGCTCCTAGCTGCCACGTTGGTTAAAGCTTTGACCTGGGAGTGGTTGAAAAGAAAGAATAAAGTCCCGGTTTACAATAAAGCCGAAAAGAAAACCTCGTTGAAAAAATCTAGGGTTGGTTATCGAACGAAGTGAAACATGGGTGACTTTAATAATAACAACGTACTTTGGTGGTAACCTCTCGGAGGATATCCGCCGCTTGTTTTGACCTAGTGAAAGCCTGAGTTACTAGTGTTGGCCTTACGGATTCTGGGTGAAGCCACAAAGGCGTCCAGTACAAAAGTGCTATGCTTTCTATTATTCCAAAGCAAATGACAACTAAAGGTGGGTTAAATGATCTGACCAACAAACTACAGGATATAGACTAGAATAGGGAGAATAAACTTTAGCTGAAACTGGCTTAATCAATGGTTGTTACTTACCTACAGAAAATCTTGAGTGATACAGAAATGAAGGAGGACAAAGCACTAGGTAGAATGATGGACTTCCTACAAAGTGATAAAAATGCAATTGACTGGCAGTCAAACGTCAGCAGCATAATCAAAAAAGCCTGAGTTTACCTAGAAGAATTATGTGGGCTTCTAAAAGACCTTAATGGCCGCCTCAAAAAGACCTTAAGAGGGATGTTAGTGCTAAGGACATCTTTGCCATCTCGTGTGATCAGACAGTCTCTAAAAAAGACAGGTAGAGACGATGGTGCTACCGAGGTTTGAAGCGGATCAAAAAAAAACATGAACGACTACGACAACGAATTGTGGAGGGAATTTATAAACAAAAAAGCAGGCACTTGCAAACCGCAAGGAAAAAGTAGCTGATAGAGAGAAGCTGGTAAGTAGCACACCGTCTCCAAACGAAAGTAAGCCAGGAAAAAAAAAAGAAGCAAAAAAAGGCAAAGGAAAGGAACGAGAACATCCTCGTAAATCCAGCAAAAGGAAAGTCATACGCAGAACTACCGGGAGCATTCCGTAACGCGGTCAACCCGAGAGACTGTGGCGCGAAAGTTATCAGAATATGCAGAACAAAGGCATGTTGTGTTCTGGTAGAGCTGGCCAAAAGCACCAAAGACAAGGAATAGTTGACGCAGACCATCTCACTGGCTATTGGTACCGCACAAAAGGTACAATTTAGGAACTCTAGAGTAACTTTAGAGGTACTGGATTTAGAGGCAGTCACCAATAAAGAGAAAGTTATAGCAGCCAGTTAAGAGGCTGCTAAAAACGGAGAAGATCCAGGTATAATTAAAGTGGCTATGGTACCACCAAATCGATGGCAGAAAAGAATGGCGCTGGCCGATATGGACGAGGCTGGCGCTTTGTCCCTTTCAAGGACAGGGATGATAGTAGTGGGTTAGATTCGGTACCGACTAAGGCGCACGATTATCGTCCAGCAATGCTACAGGTGTCTGGAATATGGGCACATAAGATACGACTGTAAAGGTCCCGATCGATCAGGCCTCTGCTAGAAATGTGGTAAAGTCAAACACAAAGCCAAGGACTGCAAGACCAAACCACGATGTGTCCTTTGCAGTGAATCCATATTTGGAGAAGAGAGCACTAATTATGTGCCTGAATCTAAAGTGTGCAGAACCTTCAGACAGGTCCTTTTAGAAGGAAAAGAAACCCAACACAATTCCCAGAGTTCTCCAAGGTAACACGAACGGGGCAATTGACGCAGAGGCCTATTTGCCATAAATATTATGTGAAAAAAGATAAGATGTAGCACTTATAAGTGAGCAGTACAGAAACTATAAGCCGCCTAAGTGGCTCAGCATTGCAACAAATAAGACGGCCTTTTCAGTTTCTAGACCAGACAAAATCCGCCAAGACGCAAGCGGATTGGTAAAAAATTTTTTCTGGTTGAAAAGTGGTGGCATTACGTATGTCCGCTGCTACTTATTACCAAACACTAGTAACGAGAAATACAGAAAAAGAATAAAAAACCTCGAAGGTACCATTAGGGATGGCATAGAAGGATATCTCATAGTCGCTTGAGACTTTAATGCAAGAGCAGTAAAAGAGAAAATGCCTACAAATAGTTCTAATGGACAAGCAGTCCTAGATATGGCGGCAAGGCTAGGACTGATCGTTGTAAGTCAAGGGAGGACCTTGACTCTTTAAATGCCGAGATTTTGCGAATCACGACAAGCCATTACACTGGCTTTGGAGAGGCCTTGCGCCAAGATTAAAGGAATGGCAGGTAATTAAGGACGAAAATGGTAGCAATCACCAATATATCGTCTTGGAAATCATCGATACAATAGACAGAAGAGGCATGGTACGCAAAACAGGATAAAATGTTAAGAAGCTGGACACAAAATGACTAGCGAAAAAAGTTGAGAATAACATCAGTGCTATTTAAAGCGATGAACGAAGCCTGAACACAGCCGAAGGAGTACAGAAGCTTACCGAGGCAACCATTCAACTTCTAAGAACCGCATGCAAGGCCTCCATGCCAAGAAAAAAAAGATAAAATGGCAAACGCTCAACTTACAAATGAGACAAGGAAATTGCGAAATAAAGGCACCACTGTCTTAAACACAGACGCCTTTATCAAAATGCCAGAAACAGACCAGAGGCCAGACAAAGGTACTCAAAGTACCAGCCTACAAGAAAGACGATGCAAGCTGCTATTAGGAACAGCAAAAAGCAGTGCTGGCAAACTCTGTACCGGGTAGTGAATAACGACCCCTAGGGCAGAGGGTACAAGATAGTAATGGAGGAACTGATAAGACTTGCACCAACTGCAAACAAAGACGCGGATACCATGAGACATATCGTGGATACGCTATTCCCAACGCAACTAGAACTCAAGGATCAAGCAGACTTGAAGCTCATAGAAGTAAACTTTTATTAACCGAAAAGTAACTGGAGCTAGCAGCCGGATCGTTTAAAAACGGAAAAGCTGCTGGACCAAATGGCATACTAGCAGAATTCATTGAGACAGTTTTGTCAAAACACCTACAGCTGCTCTTAAACGTATACAATGCATGTTTTGGGAAGGGGTTGCCTCTAACCCCCTGAAAAACGGACGGCTGGTACTGATCAATAAAGGCAAGAGGGAGCCTATTTTTTCGTCATCTTTCAGGCCATTATGCATGCTGGACGGGCCTGTAAGGTTTTGCGAAAAGCTGCTTTAGGCCACTTTTCTAAAGGCTATACAATACGCGGGAGACTTATCTAACAGGCAGTACGGATTCAGAAAAGAAAGATCTACCATAGGAGAAGTAAAAAAAGTAGTAAAAGCAGTTCAGGCCACTTATAATTCGAGCCATGGAGCAATATCCCTGGTTCTTCTGGTAACCTTGGATGAAGAGAACGCTTTCGACTCAGCAAGATAAAAGGACATGCTCCAGCCTCTGAAATACACATTTAAAACACCAGACTATCTCTTGAGAGTATTAAGAGATAATCTCAAGGACTGCTTCTTGACCTATAAGACAACGAAAGGCGAAACAATTAGAAAAAACACCTGAAGGGCATTCCAGGGTTCTATACTTGGATTCGATCTCTGGAACGTGTCATACGACGGACTACACCACCAGGAAATGCCAGAGAGGACGTTCTTGGTAGGATACGTGGACAATGCTTCTGTAGTAATCGTCAAATTCACAACGAAATTCGTTTAGATACGACCTAAGCAGGTTATGTGGAGAGTGGCTTCATGGATAGAGAACCATGGACTCGGAATTGCAGCAGGAATGACGGAGATGGTACTATTGTAAAAAAAAAAATTAATACCATTATCCCCCACAAGATACAAGAAGAGAAAGTAATGGCAATGGATGCCGTAAAATACCTAGGGGTGACGCTGGACAGAAAGCTCACGTTTTGGAGCCACCTTAGGCAAGCAGCAGACAAGGTGGCAGCAAGAGTAGCGGTATTAGGTCGAATCATGCCTAACGTTAGAGGTCCAAAGCCTGCAAAACGCAGGCTCCTTATGTGTACGGCCCAGTCTATTATTTTGTACGGGGTTGAGATATGGGGGGATGAGATAAACGTTAAAAAAAGAGAGTGAAAGTTGGCCAAGTTCCAAGAATATGAGCCTTGAGGATAGCCTGCGCCTATCGCACAGTCTCAGAGTCTGCAATAATGGTGATAGCGGGCGTAATCCCCATTGAACTTCTTGCGAGGGAAAGACTATTAAAGCACCTGACGGAACAGGACCTAGGAAGAATGGAGGCCAAGAAAAACGCCCGGAAAATCACTTGGGATTGCTAGCACTATAGATGGCAAGAGGAATCTAGAGGTAAATAGACGGCACACCTGATAAAAGATGTCAAGGAATGGACCGAGCAAAAACACGGGTAAGTAGATTACTACCTTGCCCAATTTCCGTGTCTCTATTATAGGTCTAATCTTAGATCATTAAGGTAGTTTTTGTTTTTCTTTAATTTTGACATAAAGTTCAGTTGGTTCATGTTCTTGTAACTTTCGTTTTATGGTTACTGGGCGCTATGCGTTCAGTAAGTTGAAAATGCGTTTTATAAATTTTTCCTTGGTACAAAGTTTCATAGTCTTCTGGAAACAGCTTTTTATTTTGCTGATAAGTATTGCTATTGTAATAATAATAATAATAATAATAAAAAAAAAATTAAAATAATAATGATAGCTTTAATGATGTTACGTATTAAAATAAAAAAAGAAATTTGTTTTGCCTCTAACTTTCAGGTTCGTAATTTATCCATTTGATTCATTATATTTGAAACATTTAATTCTCTATATTTCCATGCTTGTTCATTAAAGTTTAGTTCTCAAATCAATTTCACAACATCATGGAAGTCATAAGTGTCTTTTAAGGGTTCATGTTGGACAGTTAAAAGTTTCAGTTCACTTCTACTTGATAGGTATATTATATCTGAGTGATAATCTTATGTTCGCTGGTTAAGGTTAGTTTGTGTGTTTTTCCCGTACACTCATCAGTTATCCGTGAAAAATCAATAACTTTAACTCTTTTTTGTCGATCCATTTTATTAGAACAGATAATGTTTAATTGTTCTTTATTAGGTGTCGAGAATAACCATGAACTATCTGCTGGTACGTAAATCCATTGGCTTTCGGTTTTTGGTGTAAACATAATTTCACAGTATTTTAATACTTTTTTTCTAGGTCGTTATAACATAAGAATTTTACATTCGTTTATAGAATAGAGTTCTTTCAACGGTTACCTAGCCGAGTATATATAACCGTATACTGTTTTATCATATTGATTAAATGTAACTTCGTTTAATCGTAAATACAAATTATGGTATGCTGCTACTGCTAAGTAAGGGTATGATGGTTTTATGTAGGCAGATCCATTTTGACAAGATTGAGGTATCGTGACTGGATGTAGTCTATAAAGACTGTAAGGGGTTCGATCTAGAAGTGGTGAATGTAATATTACCATGGTTCTACTTTCTTAATGCACAATCTAATTTGCTAAGAGTGCTTATTTTACCAGCAGAAAGATTNAGATCCATTTTGACAAGATTGAGGTATCGTGACTGGATGTAGTCTATAAAGACTGTAAGGGGTTCGATCTAGAAGTGGTGAATGTAATATTACCATGGTTCTACTTTCTTAATGCACAATCTAATTTGCTAAGAGTGCTTATTTTACCAGCAGAAAGATTCTCAATTTGTGCTACAAATTCTAGATTTTTTGATAGGTTCCTTACATCCTGGGCTGCAGTTCTAAAAATTTTTGCAGATAATAGATTTAGATGTGCTTGACCTTTTTGTAGCTTACGCAAGATGTCGATCAGATCTTCATGGAAACAAATAATGTGATCTAAGGTAGCCTCAGTTCGTCTAAGGTAAGCTGATAAATGTATCAGATATCTGTCAAGAGGAAAATCTTGTCCTAAAGTCAACATATCAGCAACTTCTTCTAGAATATGCTCATAGCGTTTCGTAGTATTATATAGTTCTTTGAATGCAGCCATAAGAATATGGCCATTTCGTTTATACAATATAATATATTCCTTTTGATCGGTATGCGAATTGTTGATGTTAGTGTTCATAACGTTGGTATCGTCTTCTGTGACTAAACCGAAAAGTCCATTAGCAAGACTTCCAATAATTCCAAAAGGTGTCAGTCTTTTCGTTAGTATGCTAGGTGGTAAAATAATGTTATCTCGCTCATAAGTTCCTACAGTATTTATTATGTTTATTCATGTTGCTTTAAGATTTGTCAATTGCTTCATCTTTATATTTAAGAGGACCATTCCCATATAATAAGTGCAATAAGGAAAACCAAACTGTACAATACAATATCAAAAGGTTTCATTTAATTCTTAAGTAGGTGTGTGTTCCAGTATAAATTTATTAATATCAAGCCATATCACTATCTTCCAATCAGCTCTTTTAATTTTTGTAATACCAATTTGTTTATAGTACATTCCAGGGTTTGTTTCGAGTGGTTCTATGTCATAGTTGTAATGACTAGCATAGTTTCAATCTGGGCAACCTTCAAGCACTATTGGCATTAAGATGGCCAACATAATCCACATCGTTATGTTCTTTTCTTTCTAAAAGACATGAAGAATATAATTCTTACAAGGATACTATTGTTGGGGAACTAGTTTCAATTTATCTGTATTTTTTCATATGATTTCACCATAAGATTTCTTAAGTAACACATTACTTTCCTCTTAAACTGTTGTAACCTTTAGGAATTCGTTATAATAGCAATCGAATTGATCGGAACGTACTTT
The DNA here is from genome assembly GCF_000648655.2 of Copidosoma floridanum. The sequence goes on from NW_019384181.1 coordinate 1,662,034, forward strand.
TTCCTTCATCCAAATGTTATCTCCTGGTTTAACATGTAGAGGCTTTAATTTTTTATCGTATATAGTCTTTGCTTACATTTTTTTTTATTTGTTAATTTTCTGCCACAATTTGCATTCCTTGAAGTCGCTCAATAAGATCTCGTAAATGCATTGGATAGGTAAGTCACTTTATATCTTCAGGTAACTGCAAGGGCAACCTGGCTAGTCTCTAAAATACTAATTCATAGGGAGTAAAATGTCATGCTATATGTACACTTGTGTTGTGCATGAAGGTTGCAAATTTAGCTAAATTGTCATGGTCATCATAAGTTTCAGAGTAAGTTCTTATAAAGTCAGCTGGGGCAGCATGACTTCGCTCTTGTGATCCGTTTGTTTGAGGATGATATGCTAAAGTGGTTAGATGATTGGTCTTTAGGGTTCTCATGAGTTGTTCGAATAAATTAGACATAAATGTAGCATGTCTGTCTAATAAAATTGCTCTAGGCATGCCGTAAACTAATATTAGATATTGTACGAGTGCATTGGCAAGCGTACTTGATCTAAGGTCTCGTTCAGGGACTAATATGATGTACTTAGTCAAATGAAGCTGTATGGTTAGTAAATGGCAATTATTGTTTGGTGTTATTCTTAGTTTACCAACATCATTGTTGTAATTAAAACAGAAAAATAAAAGTACACGTACACATACAGATACACATACACTAGCGTTACAGACACTCAGTACACGTACCTTAACCAGAAGCAGTGAGTCCGCTGTCGAATGTTGCGCTGTAAACACGTCCCTCATAATCTATATAATAAACTTACACTTATATTATATACATAAACTATAGTGGTGCATAGTTCTTTACTTTGCCCCCCTCCTTTTTCCAGTCCCGCAGGCGCCTATCTTCATAATATTAATAATAGGTTATGGGCCCAGACACCACGTCTGACCCAGGAACATACAATCCACGTGCTTGAAGAGTGTCCGAGCGAGCGCAGTTGGGAAAAGTGAGAGACGCGAGGCACGCCGAAAAATACAGAGACACGTGTGGCAACGACGACAAGCCAAGATGGCGAATCGCTCGGAATTCGCTGGACTCCAACCTATCGAGCGATTGAACGGTCGAGAAAATTACCGCTCATGGGCCATAGCAATGAAGGCCTTCCTGCAAATAGACGAGTTGTGGGATACTATCCAAGCCCCGTCGGGCGGAACCGTGAGCACCGACGCTGGAAAGATCAGTAAGGCACTTGCAAAATTAATTTTATCTGTCAATCCCGAGTTGTATGTGCATATCACGGAAGCGACCACGGCGGAGCAAGCCTGGAACAACCTAAAAAATTCATACGACGACAGCGGATTGATGCTTAAAGTGAACTTGCTCCGCGAAGTTTCCACCTCATGGCTCAGTGATAGCGGCTCCATGGAGGAGTACGTAACAAAAATGATGACGGCCGCGCAGCAGCTGGAAGGCGTAGGCATGAATCTGCTGACAGAATTAATCGGCGCGCTCTTGCTAGCTGGTTTGCCGGAGTCATACCAGCCCATGATTATGGCTATGGAGGCTTCCGGACAGGACATCACCGCCAACCTAGTAAAAACGAAGCTCATACAGGAAGTACGTGCCGAAAATTTCGCTGGTAAAAGTTCAACGAGAAGTTTCTACACAAGGGCAGCCGGTAGAGGAGCAGGGCGGGGCCCCGAGCAGCGCGACGCAAAAATAAAGGCGAGATGCTTCAATTGCAATAAAATCGGCCATTTTGCGCGCGACTGCCGCAAGCCCAAGAAGCGTGTAGACACAAACGCACATATGGCTAACGACACAGCGAACGACAGCGATCAAGACGAAGAGAAAGTTATGTGCGCGTTACTGAGTACAGTAGAGGGAGAGAGCACCAGTCCAATAGAGTGGATTTTGGACTCCGGCGCCTCTAAACACATGTGTCGAGACAAGTCACTGATGCGGAATTTGCACGACTCCAAGACGCAACAAGTGATCGCAGCAGACAAGTCGCGTGTCCCAGTCTAAGGATCTGGCGACGTAGTATTGATCGTGCAGTCCGTCTCAGGTGCACATAAAATAAAATTGAGTTAAGTACTAACCTTGTGTCTGTTAGAGTCATAACACAAAAGGGTTACAATGTGAACTTTTATGCAAATAAGTGCTCGGTCAAAGACAATAACAATAGAGTGATTTTTACTGCCAACGCTGAGAACAATGGGGTTTTTAAGTTAAACTTGGCAGAAACTGTGACACCACAAAGGAATCGTTTTTTGAGTGAAGTGTGTATGACTAGTAGAGCAGAGGCCACTGCTGACATAAACGTCTGGCACAAGAGAATGGCACACCTTAATGAGGGTTACTTAAAGAGGCTCAAGATTGGTGCAGCAACTGGAATACACTTCTCCAAGGACAAACTTGAAAAATGTGAAGCCTGTATGAAAGGCAAGTTAGTGACAGCCCCATTCAAAGCAAGTGAGAAACGGGCTACAGAGAATTTGGCTCTTGTCCATAGTGACGTTTGCCAAACGGATCAAACATCCATTGGAGGAGCAAAATATTTTTTCACGCTGCTAGATGACCACAGCCGAAAAATCTTTGTTTATTTCTTGAAACACAAGGATGAAGTTGCTAAGTGTATAAGTCACTTTATCACGTACGTTGACAATCAGTTTGGACTGAAGATTAAAATTCTCAGGACTGATAATGGTCGAGAATACGTTAATAAAGTACTCGAAGACATACTAGATAATGCTGAGATCAGGCACGAGACAAGCATTCCTTACAACCCTCAGCAGAACGGCCGAGCTGAGCGGGTGAACCGTACACTCCTGGAGAAGGCTAGGTGTATGCTGGCAGAATCATCTTTGAACAAGGGTTTCTGGGCGGAAGCAGTAGAAACTGCCACCTATCTAACCAATCGCTCGCCTAAGGACAGTCTAGATAGAAAGACACCCGAAGAAGTTTGGCCGGGACAGAAACCAGACTTGTCAAACGTGCGAATGTTCGGTTGCAAAGCGTTTGCACATATTCCGACTCCAGGAGGAAAAAACTCGACTTCAAAGCCACCGAATGTTACTTATTAGGCTATTGTACAAATCAGAAAGGTTACAGGCTTTGGGATCCAGAACGCAAAAGGGTTTTTTCATCTCGTGATGTGATCTTCATTGAAGAAGAGAATAAACACAATTTAGTATACTTACCTTTTGATGAACTCCAGGCACCAGTTGAGAACGTTCTCGAGGATCCGCACAGAGGATCGGATGAGAATACACCAACTGAAGATTTTGAGCAGGCTAGTGGATCCGATGATGACTTTGAAGAGGGAGCGACTCTCAGGAGATCAACACGCCAAACACAGAGACCCAAAAGGTTAGAAGACTACGTTGTTTACAACGTTGTGAATGAATCAACGGAGCCAACCTCGGTCTGCGAGGCGGCATCATGCGCAGAGCGAGACCAGTGGTTAAAAGCCATGAACCAGGAATACAACTCGATAGTCAGCAATGGCACCTGGGAATTGTGTGACCTGTCTTCGGGGAAAAATTGAGTCGGATCGAAGTGGGTATTCAAGAAGAAGGTAAATTTAGACAGAACGGTAAAATACAAGGCCAGATTGGTAGCAAAGGGGTATAGCCAAACCCAAGGTATCGACTACGAGGACACATTCTCTCCTGTTGTAAGATTTACGTCTCTAAGACTACTCTTCGCATACGCTGCACAACAAGGACTGGAGGTATTCCACTACGACGTGGAAACAGCTTTTCTACATGGAGACCTAAGTGAGGAGGTGTATCTGGAGCAGCCGGAAGGCTTTGTTGATTCTAGTCAACCAACAAAAGTGTGCAAACTCAAGAAAGCCCTTTATGGGTTAAAACAAGGAAGCAGAGCTTGGAACCTCAAGTTGCACAAACTCCTGATCTCCTTTGGACTCCAACAAACTATTTCAGATTCGTGTATTTACTGGTGGAGAAAAGGTGCTCAAGTTCTACTTCTAGCAATATTTGTGGACGATATACTGGTGTTTAGTGACCTAAAATCAAATGCAGATGTTTTGAAGAAAAATTTAGAAAAACATGTGCCAATCAAGGACTTAGGCCCAGTTAAAAAATGCTTAGGCATAAACGTCGAAATTGATTAGGTCAAAGGCACTGTTAAGCTGGACCAAAGTGATTACATAATTAATTTATTGAAAACTTTTAACATGCAAGATTGCAAGGGACTTACGACGCCAATAGATATGGGCTCCAAGCTCGACAAAAGTCTGTCACCAGAACAAGCAAAGATAAACAAGATACCCTATCAGAGAGCAGTTGGTTCGTTACTCTACCTTGTGCAGACGACAAGACCCGACTTGGCTTACCCAGTTAGATATTTAAGTCGCTTCAACAGTTGCTACGATCAAACGCACTGGAACGCTATTAAGCGTGTACTGAAATACTTAAAACTAACTAGTCACTATCGACTTGGGTACAGCAAGGGCAAGTCACCAACCCTTGTTGGATATTGTGATGCAAGTTGAGGTGCATTGATAAATGAAGGACGTTCCACATCAGGTTACATTTTTACCTTTCAAGGAGGAGCCATAAGTTGGAACAGCCGCTGACAGGCCACTGTGGTCTTGTCCAGTACCGAAGCTGAGTACCTGTCGCTGTCAACGGCTATCCAGGAAGCTATTTGGCTTAGAAGACTAACCATCGAACTCAAGATCCACCCCCTTGCACCTACTGTAATTTACTGCGATAACAAAGGCGCAATCGATCTCGGCAAAAATGCGCAGTTTAGTCCAAGGACTAAGCATATCGAAGTGAGACATTACTTCGTCAAGCAAAAAGTCGATGCCAAGGAGGTGGACGTCAAGTTTACACCAACCACGNATTTAAAAAAAAAATAATAATATTTTGTTTTTCTTTTGTAAAAGGTTATTTCTGTACACTAGCGTTACAGACACTCAGTACACGTAGCTTAACCAGAAGCAGTCAGTCCGCTGTCGAATTTCGCGCTGTGAACACGTCCCTCATAATCGATATATAAAACTTACGCTTATATTATATACATAAACTATAGTGGTGCCTATTTCTTTACCTCGCCCCCCCCCCTTTTTCCAGTCCCACAGGCGCCTATCTTCATAATATTAATAGTAATTATTAATAGAAACTTTATCAAAAGCTTCAATAGGAGTATCTGTATGCATCAAGGGTTCTATTGTTTTTGTTCGTTCAATTTTTTTCTCTTGTCATTTGCTGCATTAACGAACATAAGCGAGAATATCATTTCTCATTCTAGGCCAATAAAATCGTTCTCCTTTTTTCCGATAAGTTTGGTTTATTTCCTTATGTCCTTCAACAGGGCTGTCATGTAGGGTTTGTATTATTTTATTACGTTCTTGAATTTTTGGAGAATCAACTTTACCGTAACAGACAGTAATTTGTGTAGGTGTTTTATCAAAAGTTGTTAATAACATTTCTATTATTAATCCAGGCTCTAATTTGTCTGTGGGATCCCCCCTTCTTATAATTTGGAAAGTTTCAAGATTTTGTCTCAACAAAATTTTTTTAAGTGATTTAAAAGCTTTTGTTAGACTTTCTGAAGTTACAATATTAGTAGATGTTTCATTGATAATAATTGACAGTGTATTATGTCCTCCATGAGGTGTTATTAACATTTAGCTTACTTTTAGTTTCTTCGCCTTCAAATAACTGAAGTTCAGTGCACCTATCGAGCTCAACAGTCTCGAGACAGATGTAACTGGTTGACAATCATTGCTAATAAAATGAGCAAATTGTCCCTTTTGTACGCAAGACAATCCCTGGTGGTAATAAAGTTGTTTATGAGCTTGGTTGTATCTACGTTCTTATAATTGTCAGTACTACTGCTACTGTCACGAAGACTCTCATACACCTGTCCGTACTGTTGTTTGTATCGATTGATTGGTGAGAAAGGGTAAAAATCCGATAGTAGCATGAAATCTGTTGCAATACTTCGATTTATTAATTTTTTTGTATTGCCGTTTATTTGTTTTTTGTTCAGATACGAGTTATCTGGGATTTTCTCTGTTATTCGTTCCAAGTCTGGTGCCTTAGACCATTTGTTCCTTGCAATAACAGTACTTTTGTGCGTTAGTGTACTTGAACTTAAGGATGTACTTTCTTAAATACGAGAAGTAATTGATAATTTTCTACTCGTCAAATATTTTCTTAAAATTTCGTCATTATAAAATGGGGGCTTAATCGGGGGGGGGTAGGTTTATAGGTTCCACAGTCGTTAAATTGAATGTTCGTACTATTCCTTACCTCTGATTTTGTAATTCTGTTTTCTTCTTTTCCTCTATTTTCTTTCGACCTTTTGTTAAACCACTTAGTAATAGTGATCCATTGCTTATATTGTTTTCCGCAAAAAAAAAAATTTCTACTGGACTTCTAGATAGTGCAACAGCATTAGTATTGTATTTTCCTGGCTTGTTTATGAAAGTATATTCATGATCGGTGAATTTAAACATCCAGCGCATTAAACGCCGACCCGGATCTTTTCTTGTATGCATCCAATTCCATGGCTCATGATCAGCTACAAAAACGATTCTATTTCCTAATAAATACGAACAAAAATAATGCATTAAGTATAGTGCAGCTAAGCATTTATTTTCAGTCGTAGTAACGTTCATTTCGGCTTTATTTAAGGTTCTTTAAAGATAGGCGACACGATGGTCAAACCCATCTTTTTCTTGACTGAGTACCACTCCAATAGCAAAGTCAGATGCACCCGTTGTCAACTTGAATGATTTACTAAAGACGGGAAATTGTTAAAGAGGCTCTTGACATAGATGATCTTTTAGAATTTAAAAACTCTTTTCTGGAACTTTAGTCAATTCAAATTTTTCTCCCTTTTTTAAGAAATCTGACAATGGCTTAGCTATTTTAAACTGGTTATATTTTAACTGGTCGAAACGTAACCTAACTTTACGGTCATTATATACTATATCTTCAGCATAAATAATAATATTATCCTAATACATTAATGTTTAAACATTTGAGAAACCTCTTAATAGGAGATCAATTAGTCGTTGGAATGTGGTTAGGTGCATTTTTTTAAGCCTTGGAGTATTCGTCTGCATTAATAATGTCCATGGAGTGTGGTAAATGCTGTTTAATACTTATAATCTTCAGCCATAGGACTTTGTTTAAATCCACTAGCTCAATCAAAAACTAAGAAATATACGGATCCTTCCAACTGGTCCATGATATCTCCGATATTTGGCAATGGGATATCACAGCTAAGAGTATTTTTATTTAGTTCTTGGAAATCAATGACTACTCTTTATCTTGAATTTTCATGGCTATCAGGTTTTTTAGGATTAATTCAGAGAGGTGAGTCGTACGGTGATGTTGAAGGCTCAATTATTCCATAGTTAAGTTTTATTGCTACGTGTTCTTCTAAAACTTTTCTATGTACCGGTGGGTATCGAAATTGTTTAGTGTTAACAGAGATGCTAATTCTGTTGGGATTTCGTGTGCAACGAGGTAAGCACACAGTTAAGGGTCTCTTGGTTATGAGAAGATTACTGAAAATTTAGAAATCAGTTCATAAATTTGGTTTCGTTCTTCCAAAATTAAATGACTAGTACGCACAAGTTCTTCTAGGTTATTATTCTATCTTCTTTATTTTTGATTAATGGTCTCTTACATTCGCTACTAGTTTTGGGGTCAAATTCAGGTGCAATATATTCGAAGGGTAGAATTTTTTTTGGTTTTATTTTAATCGTTACGTTATCTGTATTAACGTTCATCTCCATAATATTACATTGACAGTTATCATTTTTTACTATGTCTTCTCCTAAATATACGTTATCGCGCCCTACGTCAAGTCGTGGTAAGTATTCTTCACTCAAATCAGTATTAATTAAATTAATTCTTACTACTTGACGTGTTCAAGTCTTGATCATATATTTAGTTAGTTTTTTAGTGGTTTTTCGTTCCTCAATAAGGCAATTTTGTTCTACACTAGGTGCATTTTTACTCTGTTTAATAGCATGGTATTAAAGTGTATCTTCGTTGGTTCATTCATAATTTTACAACATTTCAAAGTGTATCATAAATTATCACTGATTTCTGATAAAATCAATTTATTAAATTCATCTCAAAAATGAAAATCAGCTTTTATGTCTTCAAATTTTTTGTATTTAGGTATATTTCATCTTTTGGGCAGACCTACGATGAGTTCATCATAGAATTTAGGTTGGTCAATTTTATCCTTAAGGCTCTCTGTTTCTTTGTAAGTAGTAAGAGTAGTATCTATATTTTATTTTCCTGTGCTTGTTTCTCAAGTTTTATTGCTTTTTGTTCTTTTATATCTCTTTTCAATCGCTCTATTTCTTTAAGAGTTTTTTTAAAAGGAATGAAGATTATTACGTCATTATCTAATTCCATAGCATTGTTATAATACGATAATATGGCTCGTCATTCTTTACAAAACTTTTGACCCACTTAACCGCCGTCTTTAATCTGAAAATCGTTAGGGATCATATGAAAAATTGTAGGTTTTCCTTGTATAGTCATATACGTTGTTTCTTAAGGTCAAACTGGGTGAGGTGCAATTCTTGGAAGATTAATAATTTTACTAGTCTCTAAATGTGAATATGGGTGCAACTGATCTAATTAAATCAGGTTTATGGCAGCACCATTATCGAGCATGAGTGTGATGAAGCGATCTTTCTCTTCTCGGATTGAGAATCTTATGCTTGTAGGCTCGTCGTCTACACCAAGTTCTAGGCACGTACCGATGTGGATGGTTCGGATTCTGTTGTTATTTTCATTACTTGCGCTGAAATATTCAGTGTAGGTGTTGAATTTTCTCTTCAGGGGCTCATCTCCGAAGGACGACTGGGGTGAGCTGCCTGAGAGTTTAAATGATGCAGCAAACTTCGTTGGTTATAACGATTATGGTTATTATTTTGGGGGTATCTATTATAATTCTGACCTCTGCCTCGGTATTCTAGATTATTACCAGGGTTAAAATTAGCATTTCCTTGAGTGTTTTAATCATTAGGATTCTCGTTACGATATTGTCCAAATTTTTCTGATGTTTGACTGATTTCAAAAATTCCGATCTCTCTACTGATTCTGATAATTTTTACTGTAATTTGATCCATTACTGTATTGTTAATATTGTATATTATAATTTTGATAGTCAATATACTGCCTATTAGCGTGATGATTCTGATTGTCGATCTGTTGTTCATCAACTTGTGTTATTTAATGTGATGGAAATGACTGGTCAGGGTACCTATTTTGTTATAGGTTTATTAAGATCATTCCTAAGATCACTGCAAGATAGTCCTTGGTATCGTTTGTCCGGGATTATACCCGCTCTGATTTAGCCCACCAATCTCAATGCATACTCGAAGGCATCAGCTAAGGAAGCAGGTTCTTTCGCATCTACCTGCTGGTTTATCATAGGTACTCGTCCTTTTATGGACATATGTAATACCATGTCTTTTATAGGGGTCATCATTTGCACGTTGTATGTATTGCCTTTATCTTCCATCAAGGCCTTCTCAGCACCACTCAGCAGTAGCTTTACATAATCATAATATTCACCAACCGATTGACCTTATCATTGGCACACTTTCTGCAGCTGAGTTCGATAATAAGCAACGGTTTTATCTGTTGCATATCTTTTTTTTTAAGAAGTTATAAAATCCACGAGATTTTCGAAATTACGGCCGCTTACGCTTATGCGTGCGGCACCTCTTAGATTCTGCAATACTGCTTTCTTATATTAACCTTTTCAATCATCTCTGACTCAGCTTTTTCCGTTTCAAACATCTCGTATTTAGTCCTTTAGCAAAATATTTTTCCCGTCAAATATAGGGATGGATTTAATAGCATGCTGAAATGAAAAGTTAGCATTGAAAGACTTCTTCAGCGCTTTAGCTACTATCATATCGGCATCATCGTTTTTATTGACCATTTTCTTAGTTGTATAATTTGCTTTATGTGCGTTTTTTCTTTTTTTTAAATTTATTTTAATTCTATATTCTATAAGCGTGGGTAATAAAAAAAAAACTTTAGTTATATTTTGTTTTGTTTATTTGTTCCCAAAAAAAAAAAAAAAAAAAAAAATTATATTAAATCCTTTGCAATGCTCGTGCAATGAGTTTGCTTTCCCTTTTATAGGTATACGTCCATCAACAGAATGACAAGTGTAATATGTGTATGCACGGTAACTAAAGTGAGAGAGTGTTATTAAGCTCACTTGTATGATACCATCTGCTTTGAGCAAGGGAGTATACGGCGCAGGGATTTCTTATATGACCTGTGCAGCTATATATCCTAATTGCTACGTCACCGTAATGTAGGGCGTGATTTAAAACTCTCTTTGCATTGAATGAAAGTATTCGCCTCCTAACACGCTTAAATATGCTATCACTATATCTACTCTCGACCTTCAACTAGCATAAGTATTGTTAACAGTGTATGGATCTGTGTTTATTTTTACTACGCACCTATGTGAGTACGTAACAATGCAGGCGCTAACGCCGTCATGCCAATTATGCTGTATGTATCAATACAGTACTCATATGCTTGCTCCTATTAGGTGTTTGGTCCTGTTTATCTACTCTGCCTAGGTCTTATAAGAATTTATTTTATGTTGATACGCTAGGGGAGGAGATTTTGTATATCATGTATAGAAGTGCATATTCTTGATAGTCTGTTATAGCCAGGAGTGTGTGCTGAAATACCAGGCAGACTATGAATACTGCGTACTATAACTATATTCACTGCTACGTGCAGTCTGTCGCATACAACAACTCCAATCCTACAGCTAGGGTCTCTCTGACTTAATTTAAGAGTAAGAGTTTTCTTCTAACACTGTATACTGACGCATGCCTATATCTTAAGGTATTTGTCAGTAATCCGACGGACCTAACGCTGCTTTTTCTGAAGTATAATTGTCTGTACCCTTTTCTTTTTTCTTATTAACTATGGTTATACATTACTAAAAATATATGCACTGCGACTTAATACGGTGAATAATGTTGATACACTCAAATGAGTGTTCTGTTTTGGCAACGTGAAATTTGTGGGCCTATGAATCATAAATAAGGCAAGGGGATTTTATGATAAGTTTTGAATTATTCGTAATTTGTTAGTAAGTTTCCAGATTTTTTATTATTCATCTTTTTTTTTCTTTTAATTTTAAGCGTTGCGTTTCCGCAAAGATAATAACATTGTCGAATTATTTGTTGATATCTGCTTTAAAATTATTAATTTTATTTTCTGATAATTCAGTACTTAATTCGTGAAAGTTATGGTAATTTTGTATTTGATCATTAACTAATTCCAATCTTTTTTCTAAGGCATTTTTCTCTTTCATAAGCTTCTGCACAAATAATTTCTTGAAACTTCTCTAACTTTTTTTATTACTCGCAAAATTATGTGTTGGGAGTTTTATTGAAAATCATTTTAGGAACAATTTTGTGTATATAAGTAAATTATTAGATTATATTAAATCCTTACTCCATCTTTAAAAATTCTTTTCCTACAACTAACAATATAAAGTGCGAATATGTTTGTCTATATGTATTTGTTATTTTAATAGATCGCTTTAAATAGCAGATCTTGGGTATATAGTGTCTGCTACTCAAGCAGGACTAAAGGGATCAACTGCTCTGGTAAGCAGGTTCACGATTGAAATAGTCTATTTGTTTTGTCTTGTAAGTGTGTAGTATAAGAGATCACTATTTTTTTTTTCTTCTGTTATTCAAAATACAACATTATTTCATTTTTCACCCTTTTTTTTTTATTTTTTATTTTATAACACTTAACCTTACCGGTTTATTTTACCAATAATTGAGAATTGTATTATCATTTATTATTTTTTCAGTTTACTTTCCTTTTTTCAGTTGTAACGAATTACTGCATATACCATGCCCTCCGTAAAGGCACAGCATAGACTTTCCCACTCACACTGCAGTATGTGGGGTAATACACGGCATTTATAAACATGCTTTTTTTAACAGTGTTTATAATTTATTTAAAAATACCACTAAGAGAACACGTAGTAAGCAAGCAAATAGCAAGAGACCATTAACCACGCTCTGCAAACAATTTTTGTTGTATGCTTAACTGTACTTATTTAACTTAATCATCCAGTGAAAGCTGGATGTTTGTGGACTTATGTCTCACGCCCTTCGACGGGCCGCGGGACCAGCAGTATGTTCAACTATTCGGTTGTTTACTTTCCTTGGTGTAATGTGATTTTTGATTTATATGTATATATATGTGTGTGGGTGTACTAGAATGATAAAAGATCGAATACCTAGTTTTATTCTCCTTGGTTGTATTATACTTCGTTGCTATCGATTTATCGTCTAGGTGGTTCTTTCCACTTTTTATTTATAGCCACTTCAGATAAATAAGTTTAGTAATTTTTAATCACATTTACTATATTTAATTTGTTGTGAATTGGTTTATTTTTATTTAATTCAGATACAAATTGATCAAACAAAGAGATAAGAAAAAGAACAGTCAGTCACTTTTAAACAAAAATGTTTAGCAAGCGGCCTGTTTAATAAAGTACTGCACTCAATGAGTGGCAGCGGGCTACTCACTAAAACGCTGCGCAAAGAAATACACCTTGCATGAAGTTAAAGTTACACTTCTTAGTCTTACTTGCTATGGAGCTGGTACTTGCTAACTCTATGTGCTTAGGTTTCGTCGTTTGATTTGGTTGTCACTTCACACTTCCGAGAGCCACGAAGTACACAGTCAGCTTCGTTAGGTGACGACTTTCGTTAAGTATTACTCTTTTAAGAATCTTAAAATTTTATCATGAAGTGAATAAATATAATATAAAATAGAATAAAAATAAAAAAAAATTTAATTATTAACGCAAGTCATCACTTAACAAAATGTGTGTATACATATGGTTTTAAAAGCTTAGAGCGATGTTGTGCTTCTCTATCACCCCCCACTTCCCCACAGCTCCTTTACATACTTCCCGCCAGATTCCCCCTAAATCTTATCACATTATGTAATATAATTAGTATGTATGATAATGCAGTGAATAAATATGTAAAGCCTTATATTTAAACTTTTACAAATGGTCTTATTTTATTTGACTATAACAACAAACTTTGTTACAATTTAACTTATTCACAATGTTTATTTTTATGACATACTTGAAAATGCCTTCTTAGGTGCTCTGCTTTTACATAACCTTTCCCATAATTTTGACAAATATTTTCTTGAACGTTTTTTTTATAAGTTTTTAAATGTTTCTGTAAATGATAATTTCTTTCGAAACATTTCCCACATTTCATACACTTGAAATTTTTTTAACGTTTTGGCATTTTTCCTTGTGTTTTTTTAGTAGAAAATTTAAAAATAGTAAGAACCATAAAATACTTTTTCGTTACTCTAAAACTTTATTCTAAACAACATTTTTCATTCCAAGTTTGTTTTGTGTTTTAATTTGGATACAAAAATTATTTGCGTTTCTTCATCTGGACAATGCCACTTATAATTGCCCATGAGAAAAGGATGGTTTTATAAGGTTTAATCCTAAGGCATCAAAACTTTGATCTTGAGATTTATTGATAGCCATAGAAAAAGCTAAGGTAAATAAGAATTTTTTTCTGTACAACGTAATGGTAGTAAAGAAAAATTGTTTGTATTTAGTGTTATTCTTGGAATAAAGACTTTATTACCTTTTTTTCTTCTGTAATTATTTCAGCTTCGATGTTGTATTTAAACAATTTTGTAATTCGTTATCTCGTACAATTGCCAAGTCTTTCAGATATGTGTAAATTTTGTACTAACATAACAATAGCGTTAATTTTCAAATTCAATTTATGTAAAAGAAGACCTTCTTTGATACTATTAAAATATTTTGTAGGAAAATTGATAAAAATATTATCTTCTATTTCATATACTACTTGATAGTCTGTTATAGCCAGGAGTGTGTGCTGAAATACCAGGCAGACTATGAATACTGCGTACTATAACTATATTCACTGCTACGTGCAGTCTATTGTGAAATGTTAATATAGTTTTACTTATAAAAGAATCATTATTATTTTCAAAAATCTTAGAACATATATCATATGTTCTCCATGTCTAAGGAATTATAAAAGTTTTAACTTTGCCTTTTTCTACATCCAGTAGTAATAAAAAAAATTTTCTATCAATCAAACGCATTTTATTTTTCAATTAAAAAATTTTAAATAAAGGCCAAAAATTAAAAAATTGTATGGTTTCTTGAACAAAAACAGTTTTGTTTCTGTTCTTAGTACTGGGAGAATTGGATGAAAGTCTTTACCTAAAATTATTGTTTTATTTCCAAAAGGTTTTTCTTCACTTGATAAATCCCTTGAACTTCTATCAACGATTTCTAACGCTTTTTTGGTATGATAGAAGCTTTATTTTGAATTGTAACATATTTTTTTACGTAACATTGCGTATTTTTTTTTTATCTGGCTTAAACTGCAAGAATGCACTTTCTATAGTGCTCAAATCGAAAGGAAGTTTAAAATTTCTGTGAGTAATCATTTCTTTTTGAAGTAGAATAGAAGCAATACCTATTACCTGATAATGCTAGAAATATAAATGGCAAAAGAAAACTAGAGGTAGATAGACGGCACGCCTGATGAAAGATGTCAAGGAATTCACAGAGCGGAAACACGGTAAAGTAGATTACTACCTTACCCAATTCCTCTTAAATCACAGGTATTTTCAATCGTACCTTAACAAGATGCAGAAATCACAGACGGCTGCTTCCAAGTACTGCGGCTACGACAAAGATAACGCAGAACATTTATTCTTTGACTGCACCAAGTGTCAAGCTGAACAAAACGTACTGCAAGAAAGGATCAGAACTTTAAATCCTGACAGCGCCAGACATAAAATGCTACTTAACGGAGAAAGATGAACTGCAGTAGACCAATACATACATACAGTTCTCTGGGCCAAGAAGGAGGATGGTTTTCTAGACGACTGAGTGGAGGTGGTTCAAGTGTGGATCCGATGCCATCGGGGGGCCGTGGGGTTGTGGTTCTGCTGCAGCGTCCAATGGGTTAAGAGGAGAGGGAGTGGCAGGACTTTGGTGGTTGGACCGCTGGGGCGGTTGGTCTGCGGAATAAGGGCCTGCGTAGGTGATTAAGCGCATGCAATTCTTCGCTTCCAAAGAACCTTTTTTTTTTCTCCTGGTCGGGCTTCTGGGATGTGGTTGCGGGGTTGTTGGTGTGTGGTATAAGGGCTTACGTGGACACTTAAATGTGGGCAGGCTCCTAAAAACCGCTTTGCTATATCGCCGTTCTACCGATAAGCGGCTGTACCTCAGTGGCCCAGGTCTTTGCCCCTCGGGCTCCGCGGTGTGTGCGCTCCTTGCGCCTATGTTGAGAATGGCTGGGCTTGGACTCACGCTTAGGATCATCTGCTTATAATTTTGCTTTATCCCTTTAAGTAAACAGAGAAGAGCAGCTCAGATGCATGACAGAAACTAAAAAATATCTTAGAGGACGAAAAGTTACTGGACGAATTGGTAACAAAACACTAAAAAAACCCGAACAAGGGGCTAAGCCTCTGTGGCCCCAGCTTAAAGTGTGAATGCAAGAGCAGATTCTGAGCCACGTGTCTCAGGGGAAAGGTCTTGACAAACCAGTGGGTATGGTAATAACGAGTCCCACACAGAAAAACAATAATTATAATAATGATAATAATAATAATAATAATAGCAGTATAATGATTATGATGAAAATAATAATTATAGTAATAATAATAATATCAATAAAAATAACAATGATCATGATGATGAAAATGATACTGATGATAATATAATTCGTAATCATAATGATGACGACGACAATGATAAGAGTGATGGCCATGATAATGATGATAATGACGATGATGATAATTAAAATGCAAAAGATAATGATAATAATGATATTGATGATGATGATGATAATTATGATGTTGATAAGGGAGTTATTAATGATAATGGTAAAAATAATACTAATAATAATTATAATGATGATATTAATGATTATTATGATATTGACAATGATAATGATGTTGTTAGTAACGATAATAATATTGATGATGATAAAAATATAAATAATAATAATACTTATAATTGTGATCATGCCAATAATAATGATAATAGTATTTATAATTGTCAGAATGATAAAAATAATGATCAAAATAATACTTAGAATGATGATGATACTGATAATAATAACAATGATAACGCAGATGATGATGATAATAATAATGATTATAACAGTGATAATTATGATAATGACAATGATGATAATGATGATAGCAAAGATAACAATATTGATAATAATGAAGATATCAATAATAATAGGAATCGGAATTGTGATCATTCCGATGATGATAAAGATAATAAACATAATTATAAGTATAATGATAATAATGAAAACTATAATAAAAATAATAATTGTGTTAATAATAATGATAAAAATCATAATTATAAAGATAATAAGGATGATTATGATAATGGTTATAACA
>NW_019384181.1:1684500-1695812 GCF_000648655.2 Copidosoma floridanum
AAATATAAAAATACTGATAATCATAATATTGGCAATGATGATAATAATAACAATAAAAATAATGATGTTGATTATGATGAAAATATATATACACTGATAATAATGATTGTGATTATAACGATGATAAAGTCAATAATAATGATACTTATGGTCACAATGATAATGATTACGACGACTACTATGATAAGAATAATTAGAATATAAAAAATGATGTTGCTTTTAATAATAATGATAACAATGATAATAACAATGATAAAGATGACGATAGTAATAATAATGATGATGTCAATGATAAAAATTAATGGTGATAAAGACGATGATGATGATGAAAATGATGATTATGATGATAATAATAATAATAAAAATGATAAGAATAATGATAATGATTACGATAATGACGATAATAATAATAATGATGATGATAGCGATGCTTTCAATAGTAATATTAGTACTAATAATGACAATGACTATAATAAGAATGATGTTGATAGTAGTATAAAAGATTAAGATGATGATAAGGAAAATGTTTTTCATGATGAAAATGATGATACTGATCATGATACTGATTATGATTATGATGATGAAAATGATGAAAATCATGACTATGGTAGAAATGATAATAATGAAAATAATAATGATGATAATGATAATCTCGATGTTAATAATTGTGATGATGATAATGTTAATAAAAATAAAGATGATGATGATAATGATTAGGATGATGGCGATTACAATTATAACAATTATAATGATGATGATGGTTGTAATGATGATAATTACAATAATAAAATAATGACGACGACTTCAAAAAAAATAATAATGATAATAGTAAATTTAATAATAATTATGACAAAGATAATATTGATAGTCACAATAACGATAACAAGGATAATGTTAACAATGGTGCTGGTGATAATAATGATCACGATACTGATAACAATAAACTTGATACAAATGATGATGACAATGATGAAGATGATTATGATTAGAAAGTTTATAAGGATAGTCATGATGGTAATGGTGATGATTTGGATAATAAAATTAATGATAATATTGATGATTTTAATTGTATTATGAGTCATAATGATTGTCATAATATCAATGACGTTGACTACGATAAAAATAATCATGATTATAATAATAATGATAATGAGGATGATAATGATGATGATGATGGTTATGATGATGATGAGTATGATAATGATAAGAATGATGATGAAACTGATAATGATAATGAAGATAATAAAAGAGATAATCATGGCAATGATGATAATAATTATAATCATAATAAAAATAAACATGACAAGGATGATAATGATCGTGATGTTCATGATAAGAATAATGATTAAGATTATTATAATTATAATAATGATAATGATAATAATAATAACAATAATAATAAACAATGATAATAAAGATAATAATAACTATTATGATGATAATAAGGACGATAAGAATGATGAATAGTAATAATAATAATAATAATAATAATAACAATGATAATGAAGATAAAGATAACCATTATGATGATAAAAAGGACGATAATAATCTTGACAAGAATAGTATTAATAATGAAGAGGATAAGATGAATAATGGTTATTCCAAAGATAATAATGATATAAATGATAATGATGATGGTAATGATATAAATTACAACGTTATCCATGAATATGACAATGATCATGTTGATCATAACTAATAATAATACTAATGATACTGATGATGATGATTTTGAAAATGATAATAATGACGATGATAAGGATGGCATGATGATTATGATGATATATTTAATAATGATAATGATGATAATGATATTGACGATGATGATTATGATAATAATAAATATGATAATAATGGTGATAAAGATAATAATCATTATGATTATGATGACGATAATAATTACAAAAATAATGATCATAATGGCGATGGTGACAAAGATGATAATGATGATATTAATGATCATGATAGTTAAGATAATAATAATAAAGACCATGATAATGGTGATGCTACTAATAATTATAATAAGAATGATGATGGTTTTGTTGATGATGATGAGGATAATAATAAAGATAATGATAATGATAATTATAATAACGATAATGATAATTTTAATGATGATTATAATAACGATAATGATAATTTTAATGATAATTATAAAGATAACAATAATAGCAAATATAAAAATGATGATTATGTTGATGATTATTATCTTAATATTGATAATAATGATGAGGATGATGATAATGGCAATAATAGTAATGATAGTGATATTTAAGATCATTATGGTTATGATAGTGATAATGATAACAATAATAATAACTATAATAATAAAGACAATGATAACAATTATACTGATAATTATGATGATTATGACAATGATGATAACGATTTTATAAATTATGATGATAGTGATGAGAAAAATGAAAGTTATGATAATAATGACGACGACTTTTATAAAAATAATGATGATGTAAACGATAACAAACATAATAATAATTATAATCATAATAATAAAAATGATAACGACGATAAGGATAATAATAATTATAAAGGCAGTCAGCCTATAGGGCCTGTGCTCTCTGAGTGACAGTTTGAGGCAAGCTTTTCGTGGGTCTATGGCTTTAAGGTGCTGTGGTGGTCAAAGCTTGTACCTGCTGGTGGTTAGAACAAGACAAAAAAGTTTTTGTGGACCAAAACGCTGTGGTAGAAACTTCGAAAAAAAATTTAGGGTTGATTTTCGAATGAAACGAAACATGGGTGATGCTTATGAAAACAACGTACCCTAGATGGTAACCTCTTAGAGAAAATTTGCCGACAGTTTTGACCTGGCGAAAGCCTGGGTGACTTGTGTTGGCCTTACAGATTCTGGGGGAGGCTACAAAGGCATCTAGCATGATAGTGCTATGATCTTTATAATCTACAAGCAAATGACAACTAGTTGTTGGTTAAACGATCGGACTAACGAACCACAGGATATAGATAAGAATAGCCAGAAGAAACATCAGCTGACACTGGCTTAATTAACGGTAGTCACTTACCTACAGAAAACCTTGAACGAAACAGAAAAGGAGGAGGAAAAAGTACTAGATAGAATGACAGACGTCCTACAACGTATTAAAAAAGCAATTGACAGGCAGAAAAATGTCAGCAGCACAGTCAAGGAAGCCAAAGTTTCCCTGGAACGGATCTGTAGGATCTTGAAGGACCTTAAATGCCACCGCCAGACTGTGGGGGTGATGGTGTTATGACCAGACTTAGTTAGAGTAAGATCTTAACTGTTTTATTTAAGTGTCATTCGTCGGGTTCTTAGAATTCTTCTCGTGAGCTTTACTTGTTCTTTTATTTTTTTATTAAATAATGATCTTTAATTAAATAATATGGGTAATTAATGTATCTCTTTATTGAAGAAGTTTAATAATAATGTGTTCTTTCAAATACAATTTAATGAAGTCACTATAACAAAGTTCAACGTAAATTTTATCACTGATATTTTACTGACATCAATCACTGACTATTACTGCTGCTTCGGAAATTCCTAATGCTTCGTGCTGTAACCGTCATTATTTCCTCAAACTAAACGAACGAGTTCGTGGCCAGTAGGATGTTGCAATTTCTGCTTCTGCTGCTATCGCCGGAATCACTTTCGGCGGGCCTCCTTTGCTGTACCTCGCTCCTAAGCGTAGTCCGATACTTTTGATGTTCTCGATACGCACTTGAGTTGCCTCAGCCAACACGTTGTGTCTTACGTGTATAAGGTACTTACAAGTCGCGAAAGTCAAGAGTTGACTAAAACTTTAGAGAACAAGTGAAAGACGTAAAGAGAGCACTTTTTCCTCTTGATGGTGCGTTTTTATAGCATCAGAGCGAGTAAAAGAGGCCTTTGGTTAAATTAGGTCAACAAATGAGCGATGTTCTTGCAGACTGCGTTGACTGTTGCATGATAATGTTACATGTTATGATTTTCCGTATCAGGAAATAACAATACAACAGTACCAATCGCATTTTCTGACAAGTGCGATTGAGTTTTGGGTCAGTGATGATGAAAGCTTGTATCAGGAATATAAGAACGCCAACTACAAGTGTAATTGTGACAGTAAGCTTACAATTTCGAAATTAATCCTTCTGAGGATCTTACAATCAATGAAGTTATGTGTGAAATACAAAATTTTAATTAGTATACATTATCAAAATTAAACAATTAAAGAGCAAGTAACTACTCATTCATACATACATGCATTTTTATAATGAGGCTGGCCGTATTCTATGTCAGCATATTATGAAGCATTCACCTTAAAGCTAATACACACATGCGCAAACATAAACGACATACAAGCTCCTCTTGTCATATTTACAATACGTCTTTTCTGAATTTTGATGGACGGATAGTTTTTAGTCATAATATAATTCGTATCAACTCGGGATGTAACAATGGTAGTGTTGAGAATATCTTCACTAGCTCCTGCATTTAGACAACCTCCGAAAAAGAGAGGTAGAGATAATCTAGGCGCTACCGAGGATCAGAGCGTATCAAAAGAAAACAAGAACGACGACGACGACGACGAACTGTGGAGGGAAGTCTTAAACAAAAGAAAGCAGGCACTAGCTAACCGCAAGGAGCAAATGGTTGCTAGAAAGAAGCCGGTAGGTAGCACACCAACTCCAAACAAAGGTAAGCCAGAAAAGGAAATAAAGAAGCTGAGAAAGGCAGAGAACAGAAATGTGCCCGTCCTCGTGAAACCAGCAGAAGGGAGGTCATACGCAGAAGTACTGGGAGAATTTTATAATGCGGTCGATCCGAAAGACTGCGTCATGGAAATTACCAGAATTCACAGCACAAAAGCTGCTTGTATTCTGGTAGAGCTCGCCAAAAGCATCAAAGACAAGGAGAAGTTGACGCAGGCCATCTCACTGGCTATCGGTACTGCAGGAGAAGTACAATCAAGGAAACCTAGAGTTACCTTAAAGGGACAAGACTGAGAGGCAGTCACCGATAAAGAGGAAGTTTGAGCAGCCATCCAAAAGGCTGCTAAAATCGGAGAAGATCCAGGCAAAGTTGAAGTGGCTATGCTACTGCATAATCGATGGCAGAAAAGAATGGCGCTGGCCAAAATGGATGAAGCCAGCGCTTTGTCCCTTTTGAGGAAAGGGTCTAGTGCCATCGGGGAGGCGTAGGGTGGTGTTTTTGCAGCAACACCCAAGGGGTTCAGGGGGGGTGGGGCCTTGGAAATTTGGCTGCTGAGGCGTGGCTGCAGGGTAGTTGGTATGTGGGATGGGGGCCTGCGTGAGTGCTTAAGCGCGTGCAGACTTCCTTAAACCACTTCGCTCTATTACCTTCCTACCGATGAGCGAAATCATTATAACTATTATTATTATTATTATCATTNTCTATTTCATAATTATTATAATTATCACTATCAATATTATCATTATCTTTGTAATAATTATTACTATCATAATAATAATAACAATCATCATCTTAATTATCATTAATATTATTATCGTTATTATTATTATCATAAACATCATTATCGCTACAATTATCATCAAACTTGCCACTATTATGATTATAATTGTGATCATTATAACTATTATCTGGTTATCATTATTATCATCATCGTTATTAAAATTGGTATTATCTTCATCATTATCATTAAAATTTTCCTTATTATTTCTATTATTATTATCATTAACATTTTTTCTTTCCGAGGTTGTCCAGAATACCTTTGTGTACGATAGGAGGGTGTACGAATCCTCACATGTGTGGGACTTGTTATGACCATACCCACTACACTGGCAAGACATTTTTCCTGGGACACCTGGCCCATAATCTGCTCTCACATTTACACTTTCAGCCGGGGCCACCGAGGCTTAGCCCTTGGTTCGGGCTTTTGTTAGTGTTTTGTTGCCAACTTGTCTTGTAATATTTGCGTCCTCTAGGATATTTTATAGTTTCCGTCATGAATCTGAGCTGCTCTTTTCTGTTTACTTGAAGAAATGAAGCAAAATAATAGGTGCTCCCAGCGCAAGCCTAAGCCCGGCAACCCTTAACAAAGGCGCGAAGAGCACACCTACCGCAGAGCCTGAGGGGCGGAGACCTGGGCCAACAAGGTACAGCCACTCATCGGTAGGACGGTGATATAGCAAAGCGGTTCTCAGGAGCCTGCCCAAATTCAAGCACCCACGCAAGCCCTTATCCCGCACACCAACCACCCCAAGGCCCCGCCACCACCCACCCCTGAACTCTCCAAGCACCCCAGCAAAAACACTACCCCACGCCTCCCCGACGGCACCAGATTCACGCTCACACCACCTCCACTCAGTCGTCCAGAAAACCATCCTCCTTTTTATCCCGAAGAACTGTATGTGTGTATTGGGCTACTGCAGTCCACTTTTCTTTATTAAGTAGCATTTTATCTATGACGATGTCGGGATTGGAAGTTCCGATTCTTTCCTGCAGCACTTTTTGTTCAGCTTGCCACTTGATGCAGTCAATGAACGAATGTTCTGCGTCATCTTTGTCGTGGCCGCAGTACTTGCAAGCAGCCGCCTGTGTTTTCTGCATCTTTTTGAAGTACGATCGACAATACCAGTGATTTAAGAGGAATTGGGTAAGGTAGTAATCTACTCTACCGTGTTTTCGCTCAGTCTATTCCTTGACATCTTTAATCAGGAGTGCCGTCCATCTACGTCTAAATTTTTCTTGCCATCTATGTTACTAGAGTTCCCAGGTGATTTCCCAGGCGTTTTTTTTGGCCTTCATTCTTCCTAGGTCCTGCTCCGTGAGATTGACACGTTCCAGAGATCGGGTCCAAGATGAATTCCTGGAATGTCCCTGCAGTTATTTTCTTCTTTGTTTTGCCTTCTGTGGTCGTATTGGTCAAGAAGCAGCCTTTGAGATAATCTTTTAATACTCTTAAGAGATAATCTGGTGTTCTGAATGTGTATTTTAGAGCGTGAAGCATGTCCCTTCATTTTGCTGAGTTGGAAACGTTCTTTACATCCAAGATTACCAGAAAAACCAGGGGTTTCGCTTTATGGCATGTATTTCGAGTGGCCTAAACTGCTTTTACTACTTCTTTTACTGCTTCTATGGTAGACCTTTCTTTTTCGAATGCGTACTGCCTGTCGGATAAGTCTCCCGCGTTTTGTATGGCCTGTAGAAGATGGACCTTAAGCAGCATTTTGTATAACTTTCCAGGCATGTCCAGCATGTATAACGGCCTGAAAGATGACGGGGAGTCAGGCTCCTCCTTGCCTTTATCGATCAGTACCAGCCGTGCGTTTTTCCAGGGGGTTGGGAACAACCCCTTCTGCAAACATGCTTTGTATAGGTTTAAGAGCAGCTGTGGGTGTTTTGACACTACTGTCTCAATGACTTCTGCCGGTATGCCATCTGGTCCAGGAGTTTTTCCGTTTTGAAGCGATTTGGCTGCTAGCTTCAGTTTCTTCTGGGTAAATAAAGGTACATCTTCTTCGAGCTCCAAGACTTCTGGATCCTTGAGTTCTGGATGCGGTGGGAATAGCGTATCCACGATATGCCTCATGGTATCCACGTCTTTGTGTGCAGTTGGTGCTAGTCTTTTTAGTTTTCCCGTCGCTATCTAGTATGCTTTGCCCCAAGGGTCGTTATTTACATTTCGGCACAGAGTCTGCCAGCACTGCTTTTTGCTGTTCTTAATAGCAGCACGCATAGTTTTTCTTGTAAGCTCGTTCTTAGAGTACCTTTGTTCGGCCTTCGGTCTGTTTTTGGCTCTTTGGTAAAAACGTCTTTGTTTGAGACATTGGCTTTTTAATTTCGCAATTTCCGTGTTCCACCAGTAAGTTGAGCGTTTGCCGTTCCATCTTTTTTTTCTGGGCATGGAAGCCTCACATGTGGTTTTTAGAAGTTGCATGGTTGCCTGGGTGTGCTTCTGTACTTCTTATACTGTTTTAAGTTTTATTAATTGCTTTGAATAGCAGCGATGCCTTTTTCAACTTTTTTTGCTAGTCGTTTTGTGTCCAGCTTTTTATTATTCCTTCCTGTTTTGCGTGCTATGCCTCCTCTGTCTATTGTATCAGTGATTTCAAAGATGATATATTTGTGATTGCTACCATATTCTTTTTCAATTACCTGGCATTTCCTTACTCTTGGCGCAAGGCTCTCTGAAGCCAGTGTAATGTCTCGTATTGATTTGCCAAACCCCAACCTTCGGAAAGTCGTGGTTCTTGCTTTGTTTACAACGACCAGTCCTAGCCTTGCCGCTATATCTAGGACTGCCCGGCCCTTAGAATTTGTTGAAGGCCTTCCTCATTCTACTGCTCTTGCATTGAAGTCTTCAGCGATTATAAGGTCGCCTTTCATGCCATCCTTGATGGTATCTTCGAGGTTATTTATTCTTCTCCTGTATTTTTTCCAACTAGTATTTGGTGAAAAGTAGCAGCTGACATACGTTTTGCCACCACTTTTTAACCAGACAAAATGTTTTACCAATCCGCTTGCGTCTTGGCGGATTTTGTCTGGTCTAGAAACTGAAAAGGCCGTCATATTTGTTGCGTTGCTGAGCCACTTAGGCGGCTTATAGTTCCTGTAATGCTCGCTTATGAGCGCTACGTCTACTTTTCTTTCACATAATATTTGTGGCAGAAAGGCATCTGCGTCAATTGCCCTGTTCGTGTTTCCTTGGAGAACTCTGGGCATTATGTTGGATTTCTTTTTCTTCTGTTTAGGACCTGTCTAAGGATCCTGCACGCTCCAGATCAATGCACATGATTCTTGCTTTCTCCTCCATGCGTGGATTCACTGCATGGAACACATCGTGGTTCAGCCTTGCAGTCCTTGGCTCTGTGTTTGAGAAAAGCTCGAGCAAGCCAAGCCATTGTAAACTCACTCAAAAAGTGAATCAAGGAGGAACAAGAAAGAAAAGACCGTGGACTTGGGTTCCAACATTAAAAGCAGGAGCTTAGTTATTATCATCACCACAAGTTCTCTTGTGTAGGATTAGGAACTACGTTGCAGTCAACCTTGTAAGATCTTTCGACTGTAAGTTAAGTTAAGAAAACTATAAATTGTATACCTTTGCAAATGCGAATCCAAAACCTTATTATTTAAACTATTTGTAAAATTAATTATTTCTAGCTCTTATAAATTTATCAAATCATTAGACAAGACATAACTTGGTTGTTGATTCAATTAATTTTTGTGATTCAAAAACATTTCAATTACTTAATTACATAAAACATTTAAAGATCTAATGATTCTAATTGATTGACACATGACTGTTACCATAATGAATAAATTAAATGTTGTGGAAAAAAAAAATGGACACAGTATGACAGAGACCCTTAAAAGGACGTGAGATAAAAAAACGAATAAGATACATCAGTACCGTATAACATAAGACATAAGCTCTAATAATAAGTCAAAGCGAGCTCAACGTACACCATTCTATACATATCGATCAGTGAATCTTAACAACAAAACACCGAGTCAACGATTTCGAAGAAAAGTATACTGTAAGTAAAATTAAATAAGGCCTTCGGACCAACGGCTGTCTTCAGACAAACAAAAATTCTATTTATTTGTTTGTAGAACGAATCTACGAGTTCCGCCCTTTACGTATAGAAGTTCGGACATAGCAAAATTATTAGTTCTTAACATTTGTTTAAATAATTTATTATTAAATTGAATACTTATAGGATGATTCCATTTTTAATATGTACAATTAAAATACAAACAGTTTATTTTCGTCTAAATTTTTCTTGCCATCTATGTTACTAGAGTTCCCAGGGATGGTGCGTTTTTATAGCATCAGAGCGAGTAAAAGAGGCCTTTGGTTAAATTAGGTCAACAAATGAGCGATGTTCTTGCAGACTGCGTTGACTGTTGCATGATAATGTTACATGTTATGATTTTCCGTATCAGGAAATAACAATACAACAGTACCAATCGCATTTTCTGACAAGTGCGATTGAGTTTTGGGTCAGTGATGATGAAAGCTTGTATCAGGAATATAAGAACGCCAACTACAAGTGTAATTGTGACAGTAAGCTTACAATTTCGAAATTAATCCTTCTGAGGATCTTACAATCAATGAAGTTATGTGTGAAATACAAAATTTTAATTAGTATACATTATCAAAATTAAACAATTAAAGAGCAAGTAACTACTCATTCATACATACATGCATTTTTATAATGAGGCTGGCCGTATTCTATGTCAGCATATTATGAAGCATTCACCTTAAAGCTAATACACACATGCGCAAACATAAACGACATACAAGCTCCTCTTGTCATATTTACAATACGTCTTTTCTGAATTTTGATGGACGGATAGTTTTTAGTCATAATATAATTCGTATCAACTCGGGATGTAACAATGGTAGTGTTGAGAATATCTTCACTAGCTCCTGCATTTAGACAACCTCCGAAAAAGAGAGGTAGAGATAATCTAGGCGCTACCGAGGATCAGAGCGTATCAAAAGAAAACAAGAACGACGACGACGACGACGAACTGTGGAGGGAAGTCTTAAACAAAAGAAAGCAGGCACTAGCTAACCGCAAGGAGCAAATGGTTGCTAGAAAGAAGCCGGTAGGTAGCACACCAACTCCAAACAAAGGTAAGCCAGAAAAGGAAATAAAGAAGCTGAGAAAGGCAGAGAACAGAAATGTGCCCGTCCTCGTGAAACCAGCAGAAGGGAGGTCATACGCAGAAGTACTGGGAGAATTTTATAATGCGGTCGATCCGAAAGACTGCGTCATGGAAATTACCAGAATTCACAGCACAAAAGCTGCTTGTATTCTGGTAGAGCTCGCCAAAAGCATCAAAGACAAGGAGAAGTTGACGCAGGCCATCTCACTGGCTATCGGTACTGCAGGAGAAGTACAATCAAGGAAACCTAGAGTTACCTTAAAGGGACAAGACTGAGAGGCAGTCACCGATAAAGAGGAAGTTTGAGCAGCCATCCAAAAGGCTGCTAAAATCGGAGAAGATCCAGGCAAAGTTGAAGTGGCTATGCTACTGCATAATCGATGGCAGAAAAGAATGGCGCTGGCCAAAATGGATGAAGCCAGCGCTTTGTCCCTTTTGAGGAAAGGGTCTAGTGCCATCGGGGAGGCGTAGGGTGGTGTTTTTGCAGCAACACCCAAGGGGTTCAGGGGGGGTGGGGCCTTGGAAATTTGGCTGCTGAGGCGTGGCTGCAGGGTAGTTGGTATGTGGGATGGGGGCCTGCGTGAGTGCTTAAGCGCGTGCAGACTTCCTTAAACCACTTCGCTCTATTACCTTCCTACCGATGAGCGAAATCATTATAACTATTATTATTATTATTATCATT
>NW_019384181.1:1703849-1770471 GCF_000648655.2 Copidosoma floridanum
TTTAATTACCAGGGATATATATATATATATATATGTATATATATGTAAATTGTTGTTTGATTTTTTGGTGAATATTTGTTATTCTTTAAATAATATGTTATCATATCGTAGATGAAAATACAATCTGTAAATTTAACTGTAAATGATACCGCTGTGAATGTTAACATACAAAAAAATCCAGATCCAGTTTTTCAACTACCGCAGTCTCCATCAATTGTTTCACTCCTTTATCACATCTTACTAATATATAAAGAGAAGTCGATAAAACAGCTGTAATTGCTAACCACAAAAACTACTAAGCCGACTTTGCTAAAATTTTGCATACTGATTCTTGATGATTCCAAGATAGTTTATGCGTAGTTTTTTTATTGAAAAAGTGAATAACAATACTAATAAATAAGATTAAAGTTTTGCTAAAATCAGCTAGCTTTGCGCTTTAGTTGAGTAGGATCCACTAGGTGGCATCGAGGTTAAATTAAAGCCACCCGCTATCAAAGATAGTAAAGAGTGGTTATAACATGCTCCATCGAAACTACGAATATCGTAGTCGATCATCGGCACTACACCAAGAACAGAGTAGTCCGTCGTGCAGCTGGGCATTCTGGCTACCGATGACACTCTTCTTCCATGGGTAAGCAAAATAAATCGGGTTTAACCCTGGATCACCAAAATAACCAAATGCCATGGAAAATGGGCGTTTGGAACGTCAACGCCTCCAGTAGAATACCAGGAGACGTGTACAGCCAGAGCCAAACCTGCTCTAACACTTTGGGCGTTTAGTGGCCATTCAACCATTTGACCTGGTGCCGTCGAAGAATTTTCTACTTTAAATACAAGCCAGGGAAGACAGTCCTAAAGAGTACGGGCAGCCACAACAGCCTCCTTCTTAGTGGTTGTCCCAACGGCATACCTACGGAGAAGGTATTCTCCAGGCCTACTTTCCTGACTAACGATCAACGGTTGGTTAACCGGGGAACAACCTGAAGACGAGATATCGTTTGGTCAGCCTTATACTTCCCTCCTGTACGGTCTCCGTACTCAGAGACTCGAAGAATAAGAGTCAAGCTACCCGCAGCTAGCTCTCTTTATTATCAAAAATAATAATAAGAAATAGCTGCAAGTCTCACCACTCACCCTTTTTAAGGGCCATTATAAGTATTTACGTTCCCTACTTTACCATGAATCTCATCGGTTCTTTTAAGGACCACCTAAGTTTAAATTACCTTGCTAACAAATACGTTTTTACTACGATTTACGGAGATGATTCGTCAACTAAAAGACTATGTAAATCTGGCTACTATTAAACCTAGTCGGTCATTCACTGGCAGACGTCACGAACAGAGTTGTTCGTCGTAAGGCTGGGAACCCCCGTGACCGACGATCCTTTATTATCCTCTCTTTTTTAAGCATTCAACCAGGAATCACCGATCTTCTCCAACGTCTACGCTGGGAGAACCTAACACCTATGAAAAAAAAATAACAAATGTGAGCCAATGGGACAGTTTCCAACGGGCAGGCATCACAAACCAACCTCTCCACCTTAGATCACCAAAACAACTGAGTGTGCAAATAAAGAAGGTGCTTTAGACACCAACGTCTTCGACGTTATACCAGGAGACGTTGGGAAAGATCTCTACAACTATCTCCAAAGCTTCAAAAGTTTTAGTTTTTTTCCTGATCAGTGTGGTGCTGCAATAAAAGGCTAGAGAAAATCAAGCTAAGGTATAGAGGCAATCACGTTTGCTGGAAACTTCAGTTAAGAAAGAGTTCACTTAAGAAGCTCACCAGTCCTTTTCAGAGTCGTCAGACGTTGAACTACCTTGCCAACAAATATATTACACTCTTATAAAATTGAAAAAAATAGCCTTAAGAACTCACAAGAGTCTTAACTAAGTCAAAAGTCCCAAGAAGTTTAATTGGAAGTAAAACTTCAAATGCATCTTATGAATACAATTTTAGGCATCAAGAAAATGACGAAAGGATTTATTTAGTAAGAGATCATTTTTTTACTTTAACCCTCATAGTTACCTCTTGAATCTTTCAGACTTTTAAATACGTACAATTTGTATTTTTCTTTCAATAAGAAACGTAGAGATAAAGCTCCAGAACTTTGTTGCTCTGCTGGCTTAAAGTTGTGAGATAAGAGAAAAAGAATTTTCAATTGTATATTTTTTGTAAGCTTTAAATCAAAGCACCTTTTAAAAGTAGCCCTGTTTATAGATAACATGGGAGAAACTGCAAATAAACGGCCTTTCAAGGCCAACGATTTTTTTATGGCATAAGAAATGCACGGTACTTTTTAGCATAATTATATTTTTCTCACTTTTTACAGCTTTTTACTGGACCAAATAAACTGAATGCATTCTGAACAAACATGTTTTTAATAAGAAAATTTTTGTTCTGAGAAGTTTCAGGAATAGATGTAAAATTTTTAATTGAAAACGTTTCGCATTAAATGTCAACGCACTACGTTGTTCTATTTAGTGAGTCTGGGGCGAAGCCGTGGCGGGGGGAGGGCGCTAGTATTTAATAATTGTAACAATAATTTTGTACAAAATTTTAATACCTGTTTTTCTGGTGGTGCAAGTTGTATTGTAAAATATTCACTACAAAAACTAACTGATTTTCATCGAATCCTATAAATTAGTGTTTGTTTCATCTGTTTCTAAAGAAAACGGGTCAACCATCATTGAAGAGCTTGAAGGTATAAGGCAAGGTACATTGTTGTATAAATGACTATTTTTCTCAACATTGTGAAGGTCATTTTATAAAAAAGTATACTAAAATAAGACGTCCAATGACAGTTGGCTAATAATTTAAAATAACGTTCAATGGTGATACTGTCAAATTTTGTATTTATTAAAAAACAAAACAACGTTTTAGTCATTTGGACAATGTCCCAGCTCTCATCAGGTACAAAAATCTATGAGTGATAAGAATTCTTTACAATACAAATTTCGGTAAATACAACAAACACAATTTAAGTAAAGTGTATAACATACCTCTGACTCTTACGAAAAGGATGTAAAATCGTAATTTAGTCAGAGTTTCAAGTTTAGTTGTTTTTATACCCTGTACATACATAAATGCCATAGTATACTCACATAATACAATTAAATAAGAATCGCAAGCAGTTCCATGTGAAACACACGTAAGCAGTTCATGTTGTCCTAATACTATAAATGAAAGGGGCCCTTGAATCATGTACATCAAGTAAGTCTTCTTCCTTAATTGACTTAACGAGAGACTTATAACAACTTTTTAGTTTTCTTTTATCTTGTTGTCTATTAATATTATTAATAAAATAATGTGAATTTATTTTCAGAAGTGAAAACAGAAAAAAAAGTGTTACATTATTAGAAGAATAGAGGCTTATTTCTGAAGCGAAGCTTATGAATTTACAATTTACCATTTAAATCTGTTAAAGATACAGACGTCAGTAAGTGAACTGTCTAATTTAAATTTTAATTACCACCGGATAAGTAGCAAGGAAGAGAGGGAAGATGAGAAAGTTTGTTACAATGACCAAGTCGTCTGGCACTTTATTAATACACTGAACACCTAGTTTAATGAAAACTGATTTATTTAATATTAATTAACTCCTCTTTACACTTCAAAAAAAAAAAAAGAAATGTGAAACGCTTAGAATTTATAAAAAGTTATTATAAGGAAACTAAAGTGACTCATAGCGATGCGTATAGCGTAGCGAGCAGACGTGAACTGGCTCTCGGAGCGCAAGAGTCTAGAAGTCTCACATGCGCGCGTGCACATACATTCATACAAGTTCACACATATCATCTTATTCTCTCTTACTCGCGAGCAGTACTCAGCGGACTACTTTACATAAGCTTACTAAATGAGATTATTATTCAATAAGAAGTTCCATATAGGTTCGTTTTTACTTTTTTTACACTACCGCAAGTATTATTTATTTCATTTGTCATCAGATTCTTCATAAGTCCTGGCCTGAGCACGCAGTAAATATATTGCATAAATAAAAGTGTTTATTATCAGATTATTTATTTATATCAACTTGATTGCAATTCAATCGGAATCGTACTTTCCAAAAAATATAAGGCAAATAGAGAAACTTAAATTAATAAAGCATTATTACACTTATAATATTAATCAACACATCTAACTTTACGACCATTAGGCATCTGCATAAAAATTATTTGGAACCTTCGTATACATCTTCTGTTTACAACATTTTCTCATTAAAAAAAAATAACAACAATTGTAATGATTCGTAATGTATAATTTAAAAAATCTCCTTGTACTTACCCTTTCTGAGATTTTTGATTAACCACCTACCTTTGCTAGTTGAAGTCCACTGTTACATAAGAGCAATCATTGACGTTTTGAATAGGGACCAGAAAATGAAAGAGACGTTCGCACAAGTAAGGGTAGTGAAGGTACAGAAATATGCATATACATAGTTGTTGAGGTCTACTATTATTTTATGTTATAACGCAAATTTTTTAATTGACCTCACAGTGTTTGCTTTCAATGTGCTTCTTATATTACGTAGACTAGAACGTTTTCAAGTGTCCCCGCAACAAACTTTTATATATATTATATTAATAACTAAAACTGAGGTTCCCTAACTGTTGTATATGCATTCGTTGAGAGATATTTCGTAAAATTTTAGTTTTAAGTATACATAATGACATTTGTTCTAGATAAAAAAGTATCATCCTAACATAATTAAAAGATCTTACTAAATTTTCTTATTTTTTTGCTAGTTGACACTTGATAAAAGAAGAAAATCTACTAACGTCCCCCACTTAGTAGCTTTTTACCGCTTATGGAGTGTCAACTAGTTAATTTATTTTGTCAAGTGTACTACTTGTCAATTTGTTATTCGTAGCCAGATATCGCTTGTATTTATGTCGATATCAATATTATAAAGGCTTAATAAACGTAAAGAAAATAAAAAATTGATTTCATTATATAGTAAGCAGATTACACTTTAAAAATAAGTAATTAAATAAAAGTATACACAGGAGACAAGGATGATAACAGGACACAGTAATAACATTAAAAAAAAGATCAAAAAAATATTCAAATCTCCACAATAAAAGAAAAAAATAAAAAAAATAAAGCAAATGAGGTAAGCCAATTTCATATCTCTTAATACGTCTTTAATCAAACAAAATCAAATACTCTTATATTAAGTTGTAGATAATAGTAACTGAAGCCAGTAATGTCAAAAATCGTTTCTTGTACAAAACATTGTGATCCTTACGTAAGACTGTAGATTTTGATCATAATAATCATTATACTACTTCAAAAACTAAAGTAGACTAATAAAAACATGATAAATCATTTCTGGATAAGACTGGACATTTGCAGGTCAGCAAAGTAAGTGATTTAATAATCTTATTTAGCAATAAATAAAATATCAATACATAATTACTTACTATTCTTACTTACAAAGTCCTTTAAAACGACCCATACAGACTTTTAATATTCTATGTGTGCTATGGTGAAACTTTTCACACTATCTTACCATACACTTCACTGTCTGCTACCACTTCCTACACCTCCCTAACATCACACAGCAAAATAAGAGAAAATTTTATTGGTATCAATACTCTTTTAACTCAATAAAATAATATCCCAAACTCGCCAAGCTACCTTGGCTTTCCTCAACCCCCCCCCCCCCATATTTATTGAAGGCTCCTTGCTAGCATATTGTCAATTGAAAAGAAAAGTCAATGATCTAAAAAGATTTTTAAATTTTTTTTCAGTCCCCTTTACTTTTTAATGTTCTTACTGTTATATGACTAATAAAGATAAATATTTCTTAAAAGTTGACAGAAAAATGCAATGTAACAAATACTTTCAATACAATAAATATCCGAGAATGATATGGAATCAACAAAAAAAAAAAAAAAAAAAAAAAAAAACAGCCAAACGATAACGATATCAATGTATGCATGCATTATTTGTTAATAACTCAAGAGTAAAACACGTTTACATCAAAATTTAGTTTCTCATAAAAATAATAGATAGAAATCTTTAAAAAAAAAAAAGAATTTAAACTCATCATAGTTATCACAGTTATTATCATTAACGTAACTCTTACTATTATTACTATTGTTAGTATCATTATCATCATTTTTATTTTTATTGTTATAACTGGTAATATAATTATTATTATTTTTATTATTATTATTATTATCATTATTATTATTAGTATCATTATTATGAATACTACAAAAGTCATTACTATGATTATTCCTGACGTTATAATCAATTTTATTGTCATCATTATCATACAGCTCCATCACCTCTCTTACACATTGATTCACAGAAATATATTATGAAATAGTAAGTTGATTAAAATTTAAAAATAGCTTATTCAACGAGTATAAAAGTCATACAATAAGTTATAAAAGTTTTATTGACAATTTTCATGTATTATTGTTTTTATTTAAAATTATTTGCGTATTTTTGTTTACCTTTAAATTCGTATTCTTTAGAAAAAATAGTTCATTTAATTTGTGTATGCTATCACTGTTCAAAAAACAAGTACTATTTAGAAGAACGTAAAAATAATTTGAATGTGGATCATAAAGTCGAACTAGTATACATATTAAACAATAATACAAATCTTAAGAATCAATATGTATTAAATTACTTTTTCGATATGAATTGTAGATGTTCTTTTTTTTATTCTACCATATACATATATGTTCACCAGAAAAGTAGTTCCTTAAATTTTGTTATGCTTGAATATTTAAAAAAACAAGTTCTATTAAAAAGAACGTAAAAACGATTGGAATTTCAATAATAAAATTTGATTAGTACATAGAACACAACTTAACAAGAACAGAAATCTTAAAACTCAATGTGATATCTAGTCAGAAGACAATTGTATTTTATGGAGCAATTCCAGAATCTTTGAGTAGTACCATTTCATCTGAATTACATAATAGCCACATGAGTCTAGTCAAGATAAAAGCCCAGGTTCAATCATACGTGTAGTGGCCCAAGATAGATACAGAATTGGAAACGTGACAAAAAGGTATGGATTATGCTAATGACATGGCAGAAATATACCTAAGGCTTAACTTCATGTCTGGAAATGGCCAGATTTTTCAAATCTTCGCATTTATGCGCAGTTTTTAAGCGCCTATTCTGAGCTTTATGTACTTGATCATTACTGATGCTTATCCTAAGGAAATAGATAAAGAAAGATTAAGATTCCGCTTTAATTTTGAGTAAATTTTGCAAGTTTTTATATAAGAGTGCAGTTAAGCCATTAAAATATAAATTTTAGTTAAATATGTTAGAGAATGGCAAAAAAACAAGAAGCCATACGTAACGATATTTCTTACTACCAATTGACTCCACACACTACAACAAGATTATTTCCTGCAAAACTATAAGACGTTAGGAAGGTTTTGATTGGCTTAATGTATTAGGACTAAATAAAATCCATTCAATTAATTTCAAAGAAAAGGCTTAGAAAAAAATACTTCAGGAAGTATGAATATCAATTTTGACACAAATGATAATATAAAAAAAAAGGCATGGTCATTGAGTGACAGCTGAAGTCTTAGACAAACCAAGTCCAACTATTGTACGGTAAAAATAGAGGATAATTTGATCTGTAAAAAAATACGTCGATCATTTCCAACCTTTACTTCATAACTTAAAGACTACGATATGTTTACCGGAAATCTAGAATCAAAGTACTCCTTCTGAGCTGGTTGTTCAAAATTTAGTTACAACTCATGCAAATACAGTTGAGTCGCTGTTTCATAAAATCAATATTACAGATTCCAAATTGCCAACTAAAAATATATGAAGGAACTTGTTGAAAAAACCGCAATCAACGTAATAATTTAAACCATTCAGGTGCTATCAGTGTAAACGAAATTATTACTTAAGTGTAATGACGTTTTTATTTTCAGGTAGAAAACATTTTCAATGTATATTAGTAGCGCCATACAGTAGTAACAGCGAGCGTTGGCATTGTTACGTTCGAACAAGTATAAGTCATATTCCACTCCTAGTATAGTATGACTGTATGCGAAGTCAGGCGTAGTTATCTTACCGTCTTTTTGTACCTTAATATAAAAACCATATGTAGTGTCAACAAATGTGTGCCTCAAACAAGTGTGTACATTCTTTCACTTAAATGTATTGAACTTAGTATGATGAAACATGAGTAATAACTAAAATTAATTTTCATTGTACAGCACACCAGAGTGTTATCTAATCAACATCACCAGAGTGAAATCTGTATTTATATCGTAAAAAATTAAAATGTGTTTTTCATTTAACAAAAACTTGAAAAAAGGAATATTTCCTTATTAAGTTTAAAAAAGTACATTCTTATGTATAAGTCAACTGATAACAACTTTATTTATTTATTTAATTATCTAAGACAAAAGTAATATCTAATGTTGCCTCTTATAATACAATTCTTCTTCTTTATTTCTTCTATGTATATAAATATGTACACTTACATGTTCATATTACCACGCATTAATGCATATAAGATCATATACATCAGTAAGCATAACAAAAAAAAAAATTTATTTAAACGGTTAAAAATTTTAATTTTCAAAAAATTACAACCTACTTTGACAATTCTAGTTGCTATTTGAAGTTATTTCACATAGACTAGTATAGGTACCAGTAAATAAACCTAGTATTCCAAATGCTATTATAAAAATATTCTTCCAAAGTCTCCAATAAAGGTATCCAAGTCCACGTTCTTGTTCCCACACGGTAACAAGCTCGATGATTGAAGGAAACATAAGCCCTAATGTAGATAAGCATAGTGCTCCAACTAAGGAAATAAATGGTCCAAGATTTGGGATTGCAATGGCCATGCTAACGGTAAAAGTGACTAAAATAATTCGAATTACATACTCAGCAATCATTTTTTCTCCACTGAAAAGATGTCTGATATTTTTCCAAATAATCTCCATTGGTACATAAAATTGAAGACCATACGTAAAAAATATTGCAGCTGCTATCATAATTTTCACTGCTTGAGCCAGAATGTCTTCTTGATCTAAGTTTAAGGTGATAGAGCCGTTTGTTTTCTCTTGATACTTTAAATATCCAAAAAATCCAACAAAACTGTATAATGTTACCACGAAAAACATTCCTATGTTAAGTACTCCTGGACATCCAATAAAGTGTGCTGGAGTTTTCATATTATTTTCTAAGGGCATAACCTAAAACATAAAGATTAGTAAAATATTAAAAACATATTTTTAATAAAATTATGGATTTTTAATTGATATTTGGGTTTGTAATATATAAATGTTAAGTAGTTTATTAACTAAATAACTATAAAGATAATCAAAACAACCTAAGTTTGGTTTTTGAAAAATAAATTTTACCTTAAATGAGAGAAACATATAAAAAGACACTTTAATTTACCTAAGTATACCAATAAAAAGGAATCTGAATAAAGTATTTTGGAATCTTTGAACTAAGTAGCTACAGTCCTAGAAATGTTATTTTAGTCGCGTAAAAGTTATCCAACGTAGATTAATTACTCATGTAAATTTTATTTAGAATTAAGAATGAATGTTATTAATATAAATGCTCGATTGTATTATTATTGAACACTATACAGTTATAACAATTTTAAATGTTATCTCAGTATAAATTATTGCTATACTACAGATTGCTTACTTAAAGTTGTTTATAATTAAATATACGATTTATAAGTAAGCTCTGACTAAATGAAATGGAAAACCTACAAATTTTTTTTTTTTGCCACAAGTTCGTATTAACTCATGCTTATACATACAACAGAAGGGTTATAATCGTCTTCCATAAGTTGAGAATAGGCGAAAATCTTAACAATAATCACTTGAGGACCAGGTTAATACAATAAACACAAGATTTTCTTATATAAGCGACGTTTTGCTAGCCATAGGTTTGCCAGCCTTAGCAGGCTAACTTTTTTCAAGAAACAGTACAGTGTTAATTATTATGAAGTTGACGCTAACACATTTTAGAGCGGTAACAGATACTTATTTCCATTCTAGCCATACTAACGGTGTAATGGTCAAACAATATTTTATTAAATAAAGTTAGCCAGATCGACAAACCTATGGACAGAGAAACGTCACTTATTTTAGTAAATCTTATGTTTACTTTACTTTCCTGGTCCTTAAGTAATCGATAATAAAATTTTCACTTATTTATATATGCTTGGTTTATTATCTATTTAAAAATATGAAATTTTTACAAGTATTGATTGTACATAAAAGCTGTTATAAAAAACAAGAAAGAACCAATAAAATGAAAAATCATGAGAAAACAAATCTTATGTGGAGAATGACTTAACAAAAATTTTCAGAGAAACTTGATGATACAGAGCTTTTTCAAATAGAAATACCTATATCTTAATGTAAAGCAAGTAATTCAAATACACCTACAAATCTTTTGTATCAAGTGGTATGATTGTGCCAATCACACCACATGAACCCACGTACACTATTTGCTTTTAATTTAGGATTTAAAATTTTTAGTTAATGAAAATAAGTTCCAAACATAGTGTTTTATCGGGGTGATTTCGATGTTATGAAATTTTTACACGATTGGATCGTTTGGTAATGATTTTTGTTAGAAAAAATGGCGATGACATACTTAAAATACAGTTAACAAGATAATCAACCACGAAAATGCTCATGTCGCCTTTCTTTTTCTTTCTACTTCTTTTAGGGTGTGTGACTAGGCTGTGAATACAACCGTTTTTGAATGAGTTACTACTATAATTGAGTATACAGTGTGATTATATGCAGAAACTTCGTCGATGTATTGATAGATCGATAAAGGCATCAGTACATCAAATACCAAAGAAATTAATTTATTTAAAAAAAATAAGAAATCCAATACGAGCCTCACCGTTTCTCTTCGGATTCTTCTACGTATGTAAAGTGAGTATAAAGTGTATTATGCTCATGTATTTTGCCTTGTGCGCCGTGTGTGCAGATGCATAGTGCAAAACACGTATGAATGTGTCTGTAACTTATGTATGGAAGTTGGTAATGTGCATGTACATGTGTACTATGTTTAATACAAATAAAGCCTAGTTAATATTATTATTTTAATAAGGTTAACTATCAAAAAAACTTGTCATGCGTAGCAGATCAATGCAGACAGCTAATATTGATTTAATAGGTAGTAAAATATGACGTAACCTTAAAGTATTAAAGATTACGCTTTATTTTGACAAGAAAGCAAGATAGGCCAAAATAATGATTTTTACGGGATTTTTAAAGAAAAAAAGAACACATCACAGCGCACTATATGAGAGGCATCGAGTTATCTTAAAATATTATCTCAATTTTAAATGTTTTTATCATCATAATTCGTCATTAAGGCATATTAAACTGAGGTTTCTCAGCTGTT
This sequence comes from Copidosoma floridanum, assembly GCF_000648655.2. Next base: position 1,715,247 of record NW_019384181.1, read on the forward strand.
AAAGATAGTTAGAAGTCCCGTGATGTAGAAAAGAAAAAAAACATTATTCTGATTCTATACAGCCGTACCCCTCTTACAGTAAGCAAATTGATTTAGCTTACTGTTTATGTTTTTCATTTAATGTATCATAATATACTACGGAATTTTGCTGACTGAATCTTGAAAAAATTATCGATAAAAAAATTAATTGAGGTTAAAAACGTATTCTTTCTTAAGAGCGTACGGTCCGAAGAGCTTAAGTTAAACATTTATAAACTTTAAATAATGACCCGTAAAAAATTTTGAAACGATTTAATGTTGTCCTATATACTTTAGTGTGAGCATTTACGTTGGCACTTTCTAGTATACTTCATTTTACGTAGTCGATACTCCCATACCTCTGTTGTTATAGTTGTGCCGTGTATTATGTCATTCGAGTACATGCTAAGTATAAGTAAGGCTGTGCTTACATGCAATCTTATTTACTTAAGATTGGAAGACCCCAGTGAAGTTTAAATTTACTTTGGTTTCGAAAATATCTAAATAATATGTTAAACTGAGAAAAAAGATTATTCACCGACATTTTAGTAAGAAAGCATTATTACAATGTATTGTGTTCGTGATATGATTTATAGAATAATAATTTACAAATTTTATACATCGAAGACAATGGTCGGTAAGTTGGGTCACCCACATAATTTTACAGATGTCACAACATTTAATGTCAACAAAAAAATGCCTATTTTTTCTTTAATAATAGCAAATGCAATAATTCTATCGATTTCATGTAAGCGCAGCCTAATCTGTTTATTTGATTTTGAACAATATTAAAAGAATGTCTGTCGATATATTGACTTATACCACTCGTATCCGTGATAGTATGCTTAAGGTGAGGTCAAAAAAGTATTTTCTCTTGTCTGACTAAACTTTGACCAACGCTACTCAACACTCGATTTTTCCCGTTTCTTGCACGAGGCTTTTGTCATTCAATTGTGAGCTGTTGGTGGACATGTATGTGGTGTACACATGAAGTTAAGATGTTACAGTGGGTGACATAGACTGACAGTAAGATGAGGAGGCGTGTTGTTTGCAAGCGTGCATGCAACAGAGTCAAACACTACAATATCTGCACAGAGGTTAACTTCCAAATATTACGAAAATCAAAATAAATAAAAAAAAAATTATTGTTGTCTAGACGAACAAGCTAAATTATTTTAGTTGCAAGTAAACGACAAATTCTATTACGTATGTTTTTCTTATTTTTACTGCGAAAGGCAAAATACTTTATTACTGTAATTTTTAATTTGGATTTATTTAAATATTGTCAACAATAAATACTGCTTAAACGTTTGACGAGATGAGCAGTAAATTCCAGAGTGCTGCTGCTAAAATACACGTCTGGCAGCTGGAAAATTGTGTTTTCTACGGTCTCAAAAATACACCTTATGATGCGCATTCTTTGCTGTACAAGATCCGTAGCACAAACATACAAATTTATTTTAATGACAAAACAGGTACACCAGAGCACAATCTAATCTTTGACAACTTCTCACTCGTTATTATCGACATAAATATAGAGTATAGCAACGTAAGTCTTTAAATCATACACTGTGTGCAACATTAATTTTATTATTTTTTCAATTGTTTTTAAAAGCACTTGCGTTATTAGCATTACAAACGGTAATGTAAAATATCTGGTCTTCGATAATTTTTTGTAGTAGAAGAAATGTAGAAGCACTAAGCAGCTCAGTCGGGTAAGCCATCGCCACTCTAATTTCTATCCACGTGCACCGAGCGCAAAGGACCACTTTTAACACACTTTCTCGTGCTAAAATAAAATGGCATTTGGAGACTTTATAGATGAACTCTTGACGAACAAGAGAGCTTGTGAAAAATAAAGCAACGTTGCGCCAAAACTTTTTATTGCCATTTCACGAAAGGACCTTAGTTTTTTTAGTTTTCTTAGCAGTTCGCAAAAAATTTAAAACTGATCTCGCTGAAATTTAGTGTGTATATGAAGTTTACTGATACCTACTTTGAGTCTAAATTTGAGCTCTAAATATTTATTAGAACGCGATTATCTTTTTTTGTACGATTTTGAGTTTTTTTTCTAGGCACAAAAAACCTGTTTTGGCTACTTTTACCATTTTTTTGGGGGGCCTTTGCTGGACTTTTTAGATATTTGCAAGTATTAAAATATATTATAAACACAGAAAACTAGATAAAAATTTTCTTATACTACTATTAACTTCTCGAAATTTAAATCGAGTTAAAGCTAATTCTATCATACTACATGACTAGTTGTGTCGAACACACTTCGTATACATGAACACTTTAGATTTCCCATGCTACATTTATGTTCCTATTAATAACACAAATTTTTTTATAATGACAATTCTCAGTTTTTAAGACGCATCGTCATTTAAATGACTAAGTTAGTTTCCAAAGAAAAACTATGCATCAAACTATATTTAATGTAACGTATATTCAATAATTACGTATAATTGTGTTTTGTCTTTATAAATATTTTTTAGTGTACCAACAAATCAGGAAATGTTACCCATAATAATATTTGTATGATAAACTTATTACACTAATATTTTTTTATGCAATTTGATACAATTGATTTTTTAATCATCCCAGCAATCGTAACACTTGACCTCTTTAAACCATCTACAAAACGAATATGAAGGTTTTAGTCATGTGACAATCAATCTCTTACGATAGAAGAATTTCCCTTTATGCCACAAACATTAATCTTCTAATAATAAACTTATTACCTGTCCTGAAAAGCTTGTGGTATTACGTTTATTGACATTTTTGTATTCGAAGACGCTGTGATAACTAAATTTATTATTATTTGACATGGTTGAAAAACGCACCTTGAAACTTGCCAGCTGTGGAGAATGAGGAGAGAGTTCTCCTATTGATAGATAAACACCCTACTCGAAGTATCCGTGATATAAGCAGGCGCGCAAATATTTCGTATGGGACTATTTAAGTTATTTTAAATAATAATCATCTTCATGCGTATCATTATACGTGAGTGCAAGGTCTTCAAGAACATGATCTTGTGTCAAGGTGATAATTATTTACTTTATCAAGCTTATGAAACAACTTTTACTTATTCATTTGCCTAATGGAGCTTAATCACTAAGAAAATTAACGTCAACATATTGATAATAGTTTAAACAGAGATTAATTAGTGTATAAAAAACCTTTGATTCAAATTTCGACTCCCTCTGTGGCTTATAACGTGAAGTATTAATAATTTTACTATTGAACTTTTAACGTACAGTCTTATAAGAATCAGTACTGTTCTAATACATAACCTGCAATATCTGGATAATTGACGTCAAGATTTGATTGAGAATTTTTTTGAAAATAGCTAAAAACTTGGTGATTACGTATAGCTATAGTCTCATCTTCACTCATGGCTTGTGGAATGAGCAATAAACTAGTGAATAAAATAATTCTTCTTTAACAGCTACCGTTAGTATGTCACGTTATGTATGTGTATATAGGTATGCAGGTTACAACACTGCTGATCTTATGAGTCAAAAAGGTTAGGCACGAGTGAACTCCCTTAAAGATTCCTCATGTTTTTGTAATAGTTATAGATGTGGCACATATTACACGTGAAATGTGAGAGAAAATTAATTTTTTTCTTTTAACTTTGGGATAAATAGTATCCTGGGAGAACCCTCATGTGATTTCTTCAAATATTTTTACCAGCTTTCTTGCTGCCAGTCATGATAACAATTTTTTTTTTTTATGTGAAAACATTTTATACGAGGTTTGGACTTTCCGCTTGGGCAGTGAAAATTTTCAAAGCGTAACGCTTTTTCTGTCACGCCTATATAGTTACACTGGTACTGTTTTCTCTCTCTCTCTCTCTCTCTCTCTCTCTCTCTCTCTCTCTCTCTCTACTGAGGAGCACTGAGTTTATGCTGCTGCCAGCCAAAATATATAGCTATACTATATCATATTCGTCTAGAAGCAGCTAAGCATACATGCGCACGTACATACACACACACACACATACTGTGCAGTACTTCTGGCCAAGGCATGGTGCGTGTGCACAAATTTTGAGAAAAAGCAACACTCTCGCATTCTCGCATGTTAGCATGATGGTATGACAGATGACAGCTAGGGTATGATCCTAAAGTGTGTAAAAAAAATGTCTGCCGCAACTTCCACAAACATTGGAAAACCTCATGATTAATACATCCAAAATATTTTTGTGATCTTTCCTTATTATCACGAGTTATATTGTAATATTAAAAGAGCAATTTGGTCCAAACGACATTACTGCCACAACCTAGTCTAATAGATAAACAATAAAAAGTTGCCGTGCAGAAGTGCCATTTGTGGCAGGATTGGGATTCTTCTACTACTCGACAATGCCCCCCACCCCCCGCCCCTAAAAAACATGTACTCCTGCTGCAAAAAAAGAAATAAATGCCGAAAATTTGTTAAACGCAGTCAAACGTGTCGACACTTATATATAACATATCAGCCGTGCCTCAAGTATGTTTTCACGTCTTTTGAGAGTCCCCCACGACACTCCTGGCTGGCTTTTTTTTTCATACTGCAAAGTTTCAAAATTTGTGAGGCTTCCGTCAGAAAATAGATGTAACTAGAATTTTTTCGTGATAAAAAAATTCGGAAATATCAAAGGTTGGGGTAAAGTACTTAAGAAAAAGATAATTTAGCAAAGGCAGTTGATCTTACCAACAGTCTACTGGTCCCGAAGAGATCTAATAAATTGGAGATAAAATACAGTTCAAATACTAATGAAGAAGAAGTTTTACTTGTAAAAACAATTGTGAAGTTAGTTATTTGGATAAAGTGAAATTGTTACTTGTATGAAGTCAAAGGGGGTAACCTTTCAAAGATTTACGTAGATTCCACCTTGAAATCACAAAAATTTAATAGATTTCACGTTGGCTTTACTAAATATTCGTAGTATGTAGTAATCTAAAATAGCGACACCTACATGGTAAAAATGGGAATACTAAATAATATTAAATAATACTAGTAGGCAGCATCTTATTATTTGTTTTCTTTTCTTTAATATGACCATTGATTTAGTTATGATGACCTAAAAACTCATGTAAAGAAAAAGTTTTTCTGTCGTTAAATATCTTCATATTTATCAGGTATTTGTGCTTTTTAAAATGAGTTTTTCAATGATCACACAATGTGAGAACTAAAATACTTTTTCGTTTTATTTTCCATATGTACAATTATATAAGAAAAATGAGATTCACGGAATAACCATATCGTAAACATCAAATAATTTATAAAAAGGTTTTCAATATCGCAAGAGTTCTATTAGATTTTTGAAGTAGTGTAAATCTTAAATGCATTCTCCTTCCAAGGATTCCTTAATAGATTACACATCTTTGTAAGGATTTTTCTATATTCGTCGCGCGAGAGTTTTTCAACCCCCGTACCTATTGTCATTCACAAAATCTATAAATTAAAATTGACAATATTTGTTATTTTTTTTGTTCGATTGAATTTTTTTTTTTTTAAATGTCTTTGTTCAAAGATCTTGTTCGTAGATTGTAAATAGTGAGAAATTTTATCTCAGTTGAATTGTATCGATTTTTGATAGCAATAATACATACATTTTTTTTTTTATGTTATGTATACAAGTCTACACAATATATTATTATGCATTTCGACCTGCCAAATCAAAATTTGACTTATCAATTGACCCTTTTGCACTTCAATTTTTACAACAAGACAAAAACCCTATACTTATGAAAAAAAAATTTTTTCGCATATTTTTACATTCAAAATTTTGCAACGAATGACATATTATCAACCTAGATTTCAATTAAGGGAGAAAAAATTCACAAGAGAATTGAAATAACTTTCATAGTTACATTTTCTTAAGAAAGCATGTGTCAATAAACATTTTGCGTCATTGTAACAATTTTTTTTTCTTTTTGTTCATCATTTAAGGTTACTTAATATATTCTGAAACAAGACTTTAACTTAGTGACTCATATAAGGAGACAATGAAAAATATGACTATGATTATCAGCTGATTATCATCTGACGTGTAGCAACTGGAAAGAGTGATGAGTCCATATTGAAACCAAATGGAGATTGGTACTTATACAAAAATGTATGTTAGCGTAGTGTAACGTAGTGTAAATGATAAAGTGTTTTGTTAAGCTATGATACTTAGATACAGACTAAATGTATTTAAGTGTTAACCAAATACGGCATCATAGACATCTTCTGGAATGCACGTGAAATCCGTTCCCATTAGTGTTATCATCTCGAGCTCCTCAACTCTGACAATCATTTTCATTAGTTTTCTTGACATATCATCAGAATCTTTTACTTCTTATTAGACTTTTTAAAATTCTTTTCCTAATTACATACACATTATGTTCATAATGCAGTATAACCTGTGTTTGAAAAATGTAATTAAAGAATACATGCTTGGGTTGCATGACTTATTGTGGTTCCTATCTTTAAAACGAAAAAGATTCCGAGTACAGTTTTTTCATCTGTATTGTAAGTGGTTCAAACTTCACGATCACGTGGTTAATTATGATTGAAATTAAATTTGTAAATTTTAAAAATGAACGGATTGTAAATATTTACTAAACTTATTGTTTCTATTAACGAAATAGTATTGAAATTACAACTTCATTGAACTATTTTTAGTTTCTACAAAAAGTGAGATGTAAAATAAAAATTATGGTTATGACGCTTCTAATTATAGGTTAAGTACGTTGAATATCTTTTTTTAGCAAGATAATATACTACTGAATGGAAAAATATAAAGATCGACCAGTCAACACTTGGTATATTAAAATACTACGTATAAATTAATATTCATTATTAAAAAATATATTTAATAAGTGCAACTTGATCTGTTTAGTACATCTAACCATAATTATAGATTCAGAATATGTTTATCATCAAGGAAAAAGATCTGATATTAAGATTGCTTATTATTATCGTTTATTATTAGTAAAAAATTACTTTTCCGTCTAATTGTTTTAAACCTTAGACCTCACAGCTGTCATTGGTTCTTGCATGAGCTATAAAGAAATAAAAAATGTTAAAGTAAAACAAATACATAAATAAAAAATAACCTACTACCGTTGTCACTCTTATCTGACAAGATAATTTTATCTGCAGCACAGCATTGGAGTCAGACGCATTAATTTCAGGAGATTATTTACAATTAAATATTAATATTGAAAAGTTCATTGTTTGGGAAACATTAGAATGCAGATAAAAGTTTACTTTGGGTACATTGACTAGTTACAACTACTTCAGATGAGCGTCTCTCATTGAAGAACATAAAACCCATAAAAAAACACAACCATCACAATTTAATATATGAAAAAAAAACAATGTATAACTGTATAATTCTTTCTTTGCAATTAATATAAGGACTTAACAATAAATTGCAACTGCAGTAAATCATAACACATAAGGTAAGTTTATTTTTTGAAAACAGCTTTGGATCAATGCAGGCTTCATCCTTTAGAACGACAAGACCATTCAAGTAAAACTTGTCATCTATTAAACAACTAAGAGAAAAATATTAACAACGTCCACCCACAAGGAAGAAGACTAGAGGGTGAATAGTTAATTTTGCTGCGAGAAGGTCGCCCATCCTCTTTAAAAGGAGCATTGCTAGGTGAAAAAGGACATGTACTAGCTCGGAAAAGTCGCACTGGCCGGGAATTAAACTGCGGTCTCCCTCGTATCGACCCATTACCTAACCGACTGAGCTACCGTGCGCTCCGAGTATATTTATATGTATATAAGTGTAGAAAGTATAATAAGCAATATACTATGACGGAGTGTCTGGTAAATCGCGTAATTTTGTGATTTTTCGAATAGTACACACAAGTATCTGTTGAGTAATGGACGCGCTGATTGCGCAAAAAAAAAACATCAACGCATGCGTACGCTGACATCGGAAAATTTCTTAGCACCTACGAAATAATTACCGTAATTAAAGAACGCAAAAATATTTTTAATGTTATGTCTTATGTAGCCATAGAGATATTTCTAATAAAGTAGGGGAGTCAACTTAAAATGCGTCCTATCAGTAGAAAGAGAGGGAAAATGAAGTGATCCTCTATATGTAGATGTACTTCCAAAGTTTTCATGCTTGTAGGTGGGGTGATAAAAGGTCTTTTAATTCTCTGTCTTTCTCTTCCAACGAGACATTTACACTCATGCGTTAGGTACTCACTCCCCTACTCTATTAGTAATATCTCTATGTACGTAGCACCTTTGTGAATGCTAGTGCGTCAGCTCTGGTGACCGTTAAGGTGGCTCCTCACTAAATCAAAATACTGGAGTATTGAATGATATTTTAAAGGATGATTCTTGAAGGTGCAAGGAGTCTTTTCCCAAAATTTTAGACCTCGTCACTACCAAAATTGATGAATAAAACTAACTGGAAAATAGACTCTGTTACATAGCCTCTTACGGAGGGTCGTCAAATTGGTGGCGCAAGTTGTATGATATCTCAGCAAAGATACTGTAGTTCTTTATAGAAAACTATGTAGCAGATAGAAGAAATCAGAATATTTCCAACGACATTCAGGTACTTGGACATTACCATGGGTTTTATAGGATATTTTGTGAAAATAGTAGATAACTGTGCAAGTCACGGAATAGATGAAAAGTGTGGGGCGTCTGCTACACGGAAGAGTTGTAGCCCACGTAGTTTGAATTGGTCAGAAAGTTGTACGTAAAATGAATAGGAGTTGTGGGAAATCGTAATTATAATAAAAATCAATGAGATGCTGAACCAAGAAAATAATTTAATGCGGGGCTGACTTATGTACTTTTTGTAGACATATGTATGCTTGGGTCACTGTATCGTACGATATAGGTCAACGATGTAGATGTGACTAAACTTTTTTTGAAGGGACTATAGGTACCTATCCATTTTTAGTCAAGAACCTCCACAGCCAATGAAATGCTGTGTTGCAGTATGCTTACTCTTCTTGTAGGATTTATAGTGAGGAGCCACCTTAAACACTTTTAATTAATGGTAAGTTAAGAAAAAAATAGAAAGAAAATTTTTTTACTATTTTTGTAGTTATAAGGTTACAGGATAAAAGGAAGTATGTGCATTAAAATGCTAAAAAGTGCAGGCCAATTTAGGTGCACGGAGCTAAGAGATATGCAAAATATTGATAATATAGAAAGTTCGAAAGTATAAAAAAAAAAGTTCTATGGCATTCACCACATGTCACTAGCACTGTGACAGGATACCACTTCTTTCTTCATTTAGCTGATGCTGTGGCTTCTTATATTCTCACATTTGTTAATGTTACTACACTAAATAGCTTTTTCTGGGTCTCCTAATAAACTAGCATAAACATCCTCAGGTTTTCTTAATTTGTGTTTTAAGTATTTTCAGTGTTTTCAGCCTTTTTCGGTCCCTCACTTCCGGAGTATTCTCGAACGATCTCTTGCATCAACGTTAACTGTGCCGGCTGCGCATTCGCAACCACTCCCGCAACGTCGCAAACGAACTGGTTTGGACTTGCACTAAGTTGGCCAACTACTGCACTACACCCAATATGGCGGAGTCTGAGCTGTTCCCTGCAACCGCCCCATGTGACTTTGTTTGAGCCTCCACTCTAATTCTTTCCACCTCCTTCTCGTACACCTGTCGATTCTTCGTTTGAGACTTCTTCTGCCGCTTGATCTCTGCCAAAGCTTCCCGCAGCTGCGTTTCCACGATGGCTGGATTTCCGTGGAGCAGGTTACCCAAGTGATTTTTTCTCACGAAGAGCTCAAATTCGACGCAATCGTTATTCATGCAGCAAAACGCTATACCTCCCCCCGCTAGTCCCACCAAAAAGAGAAGACAACACGGACTCAAACTTTTTTTTTTACGACCTTGCTCAAAGGTAAAACGCGAATCACTATCCCACTTCTGAATTGTTATGATTCGAGTCTTTGTCTCAGGCGTGGTGGGTGTTCGGGTTAAATAACTTAGATTGCGAGGAGTTTTAATAATGGAAAAGAACAATTTATTGAATGAATCACAAAAGAGTCATGATACAAAAACAAGATACGCACGTACAGTGAGAGGGCAGCGCGACCACCAGACTACCAGCAAACTCGCTTCCTGATGTGTACCCTTCGATTGTCTCTCGCTTACTCTGTCGCCAACGCGACGCAGTGTTGGCGGACCGCGACCACCGTGACCGTGTCTTACCATATCTCTGGTGCCATCTAACGATACGCACATGGAAATGGAGAGAGCTTCTCTTATGCCCTTAACAATTGGTTCTGCACTAGTTAATTTTTTTTTAAATCAAAGCTATTGTGCATATTTTATAACTTCCTTTCAATTTATTAACAGATAACGTCAACTCACTATGGATCAGCTGCAGCTGTAACACAACGTTATAATAGTATTTATAGAAGTATAAGACAATCACTTAATTATTTATTGTAGTGTATTCTTAATTTTAAGAACTATGAGATCTGAAGTGGTGCACAGAGTAATCAAAACATAATGAGAAGGGTGATAATGAGAATAATGATAATAATAATGATGATAATTATGATAACGAGATGGTGATGACGATGATGACGATGATGATGACGAGGATAATGACGATGATGATAAAAATGATTACAATGATATTGATGTTACACTTTTTCTTGAATTTAACTTTAAAAAGTTGATTGGTATCACTAGTGTGGACGCAAGTATTGCTGTAGCAGTCCCTTAGCAGAAGCACCACTACATGACAAAAACATGCATGCATGCGTGACATCTACAAGGGAATGACTGAGTAGTAGACAGTCTACTTATTGACTCAGCTTCTCTACTGCTAGTTAAGACCGCTCCTGACGATTAGTCACGCTATGATAAAAATCGTTCAAAAGTGGGTAAACATCCTTTAAATTGTAATGCTTGAAGTTCAAACACCACTGCAATGAAAGTTATAAAGCAAATAATGTTAGATTCCGAACAATTTGCTCAATATACTGTATTCCGCTGTCAAACCACTTATTTATCAGTATGTTACATCAACTTTGAGTGTTAAAAATTGATTAAAAGTAGCACCTATTGTATCATGGTTGTATTTTTCCTTAAGAAACGCTTGCTGATGTGGTACTCATATCAGTCATTTTTATCAAACTTCCAAAAACGGCGTTCTAAGCCAAAGGTACCTGGGGGACACTTGCTGACATGGTATTTGTAATCGGCTACCCAACAGACCGCCAAGAAACTACAGATTTTGATAGTTTTTATGCAACTTCAAAAGATGGCGTTCCTATTCTATCTACCCTGGGCTCAAGATACCTTATTTTTATTATATAAATCGAGTTGTACAGTTATTCCTTGTTGATTTGAGATGAACTTATGAAGTTGGTTAATTTAAATATCTATACCTTATGCTGTGGCACTGTCATATTAGTAAGCATAGGTACAATAGGGTGAAGATATTCGCTATGCACTTATGTCAGGTGGCACCATTGAGTGAGAGGAATTGTCCCTCGCTAAAATCACCAAAACGATTGTAGCCTTATAGGAAAATTTTTTAATAAATTAAAAAAAGGTTAGTAAGAGTGGATTGACTAACTGAATCAGTGATTCAAGCGTGTATTATGTTAGTGTGCAGTAATAAATTTTGTTTGTATGGAGCTTGAGACACAAAAGTACTGCTTACATTTGTCTTTTCCTCGCAACACAGTGTTCATTAAACGTAAATACTAATGACAGGTTAGGTTAACTTTTACACATTTATATAACGTTTCCGTGTATTACTTGTATCCTTTAAGCTTTACACAAGTGTGAGCATGAATCTGTTCTTATATATGCTGAGCTATCATACCCGCAATCCATGTTATTATTTTTCCCATTCTTGTAGTGCACATAACAACACCAAACAAAATTTATTACTTTACACTATTATAATATACGCTCAAATCACTGGTTCATATGGTCAGTTCAATTTTAATAACTTTTTTTTTAATTTATTAAAATATTTTCCTATAAGGCTCCATGCATTTTGGCGATCTTAGCGAGGGACAATTTCTCTCACTCGACGGCGCCACTTGACATTAACGCATAGCGAATAGCGTACGGGTTTGATCGTAATTATGGTTACGTTATGACTGCATCAAGTATCTCATTATGATACGACATTCGGGTCGTGATGAGCTTTTTCAGCAAATCACTTGATAAAGCCTATTAACATAAATAAGTATGTCAGAGTGTATTTTGACTTAAAATCCGACGAAAAACGTAATAAAACTAACCAGATCATGATTTAGTCCATATTCGTTAGGTTAATTTTTTTATTGATGTGAAATATCTATTGACGCAGTTGGGGGTTTGACTGATGCGATGAAGCGACCGTGCCGATGGCACGATCTCTGGTATAACTCGGGTCGGCTTGGGTTGGCTCGGCTCGGCTTGGCTCTCTGTCTCTTTGTCCACGCGGGCTTACTGCTGCCCCTCTCTCGTTTGTAAAGTGTAATAACCATACATATAATGGCTATATAGAAGAGTGTGAAATATAATATATATGATGTATACATATGGTATTTAATTACATTTACATATGACGTATTTGTGTGCAATTTATATATATATACATATATATTTACATATATGTAGCATACACATATGTCTATATATAAATTGTAAATAATGTATGTGTGTAAATAAAATTTTTTAATTTTAGTAACTCTGAGAATCCAACTCACATTCTTCGGATTGGTAGTCAGGGACCTTACTCGTTGTGCTACGCAGCACGCCAACCAGATTATTGTTCTTATTGCATATGGATACCAGCCGAGAGACTTCTGGATTAGAAAATTAATCAATAATTGGGTGTTTTTTATATTATATATAATTCAGTCCACCAATTTCAAAGAAAATAGTTATAATTATTTTTAAGTGGTCTATTAATGACAAAATTGTGTAAGATAGTGTTTATAAGTTCGTTTTGCTTATATCTTTTAATTGTTTGATATACAGAACAATTAAAAATACTAGCTTGTAGGGCAAAAAACTTTCTACTAATAAACACTTTTAATTTTGTTTCAACAAGCGCAAAATAATGAGAAAAAAAATAAAAAAGGCATTTTGGCAATCCTCCTGTAAAATTAAGTGAAATAGAAGGAGCTGATGATCGTCTATTGTTGCACTTGCCACTCTTTCTCTCTCTCTCTCTCTCTGTCTCTCTCTCTCTCTATTGTACTCTTACAGGTAGGCCTTTTTCATTGCTTCTTTTGATATTTTGTTGATTGTAGAATATGATTAATTAATAATAGAATTAGAAACATTTTTCTTTATTTAAAGAAAACTATATCTTTGTAAACAGGATTATTTAAAAATATCAATATTTGGCTATAATGTAAAGTTTTTCCGGCATCTTTCAATTGTATTAATTAAAACTTCATTTTAACCTGTCTTTAGTAAAGAGTCAAAAAATTCGCGGACGTTCAAAACTGCGCTCAGTTAACAGGTATCTGAAAAAAGACAAAGAATGTAATACATAAGGAACGTTTGTTAAACTAATGTAGAAACCTTTGTGTACGTAGGTACTAGTATGTACTCTTATATACATATGCTTTCCGCCGTGTATTATTGTTCTTTCTCGTTCTTGTTGTGTATATATTAATGAAAAAAAAATATAAACATGATTTGCTTTTTCCTAATCTCTAATATTTACTGATAAAAATATATATATTTATAAACAAACTGTCTTGTTAACACATATACATATACATATATATAAAATCAAGATCATTCAGCGTAAAGAAATGAATACTTTTTCTACCTCACGCGTTTTTAAGAGACTAGTGTGCGCTTGGTAGAAGAAATAGAATTTCCCACATAAGCACCATTGTTGGATGGCTGTTTTATGTCCCTCGGGCCCTGTTTCGCAGGTCCCTCGGGTCGCAAAATGGCCCTGAAGACGATGGCAACTGTCTGACGAAAACAACTGTTTTCACCATAGACAATTAAAAACTACTAAGTTCAATAACTCTTTTATGTCTCACATCTGTCAGGGGTCCCGAGACCAACACTTTTTTTTTTTTTAACAAAGCAACCAACATTTTTTTCTTATTCATGCCACTAAATAAGAGCACCCTTGAACTACTCTAAAATCAACTATCTGTTACGTTTTTATGTCTCACTTCATTAACAGTAGGCTGTCGAACTCAAACATCTATAGTAAATTGTGTAGGGCAGTCCACACAAATTCGCCATAACCTCAAACAGCCTTCCACAGAATAAGATGAAATTCCATTATTCTTCCTTACAGCCCCCTAGTAACCCCCACACACTCACTTCGTAATTTTTCTTCACCCCCCCTGCCTCTCCACAGTTCCTCACACTATTTTTTGTGGAATTGAACTAAAACCTTACGCATCATCATGGATCCTGATACCAACACACACACATACATGTATGCATACCATTCATTTTAAAAATGTATTTTATTATCAAACTATACGGGGACATAAGCTTTAGAAAATAAATTAATTTATACATATACACGCATACATACATATGTGTGTGTGTGTGTGTGTGTGTGTGTGTGTTAGTAAAAATTATTTGAATATATCAAGCCACTTGGAAGCGAGACAAGGTAAGATTGAGAAATCAAACGAAGCCTTATTGGTGACGGCGCTACTGCTTACTTCAGATTTGCATACTTGAATTTACAAATACCGAAAAAGAAGTATTTTTGCTGGTATACCTGATGTATTTTGGTTTAATTAAGATTCCTAAGTCCTACTGCACAGATTTACTAAAGACTATATGTAAAAAGTCGTAAGAACAACGAAAACGGGACATGTGTATCTCAAAATGCTCAAAACAAGATTTTTTTCAGGCTTGGTCTCCGAGAAACAGTCTTTGGAATATTTGGAAACAGTAATTTGGAATATTTGTATTTTTTTGATATTTAAAAAAGACATTATGATGAAAACTAGTTGAATAAATGACGAATTCAGGATTTCAGATGTGTATGATTACTAAATATTTTATTCTAAAATACCTTCTTTTAAGGCAAACTATTTAGATAAACATATGTTTATGCAGCATGTTTTTATCTTTTAAAATTAGTCTTGGCTAGTTACTGTATCAAAGTTACACTATTTAAACAATTTTGAAACTTACGTCACTGTATATGTTAATGAAAAGCATTAACGATTAAAATTTATAGCATACCAATTATTACTATGATTTAATTACAAATGAGTTTTAACGTAAACAATAAGTGTCAAGTGTTGTATAGAAATTTACTTAAGTTATAGGAAGATTCTCTTTTGAATTCAGGTGGTTTTCAATTTTTATGTGTTCAGTAAAGTAAGACCATCTATATCTACATGATTTTCGAAACCCTAGTAATTTTAAGGACAGTTTGTCTTGAGCTTTCTTGATTCACATGATTCAATCGCTTATGTGTGTATATTTATATATATATATATATATATAGTAGTGGGGCTTCACCGTCTTTAGCCCTGGTGTGCTAACCCCTTAATTGAAGACTTTGCTATAACTATAATCTTTTCTAAGTAAGTTTCGTGTTCTTATTTTACAAAGCCGTAAAAAATGATATAGTTGACTGTTAAGAGG
Organism: Copidosoma floridanum; assembly: GCF_000648655.2. Next base: position 1,730,857 of record NW_019384181.1, read on the forward strand.
GTAAAAAATAGTATGTTGATTTGAATTTTAACAGATTCAAAAGACTACTGTATTTTTCGGAAATATTTCAGAAAATATGGTCTGCTAGTAGGTTGAAAAAGATCATGGGGATGCTTTTCGGGACAAAAAATAATTGTTTCTTAAACCTCTGTGTCCAAAGAAGGTACAATGCTCTGAAACAGTGGCAGCAATCGTTTAAGAGTAATTTATTGTGAAGATTTACTCGTAAACTTACTTTAATTTATTTTAATATCGATTTAAATCTTCATTCAGTAACGACTTAACGTATTACATGTATAAAGCACAGTTTATTTATTTTAATTAAAGACAGCAAAACTTGCTTGGTAAAAAGATCTACCCTGAACTTTCTTTTACAGTGAGTTTTAGTACTACAACCTAAAGCCTCTTACTTCGACTAAGCAGTCTGTTTTTTATGTACTCATGTATACATATATATATATTTCTGACACTCTCTAGTAAAGTCAACACACCCTGTTTTGTTTCAACCATGGCTTACATAGGCTTGTTATGTTTCCGTGGTTTAAATTGTAATACAACATATTTACATAAACGCTGCCTTATTATATGACGTATGTGGGAATAAAATTTCCTCGAGTTTATTACTGTATGTATCGTTATTTATTTTTTCTTAGCATCCAACATCTTCAAAGACGTCTTAAAATACTATTCAGAGAGACGAGAAACCTGGAAACACGCTGCCCGTGCAGCTAGGCCTCCTTCACCATAGACCTTCTCTTATACTCTAAAAAAACTTGTTTAATTGGAACTGTTTAAATTTTTTAGAAAATTTCCATTTCTTCTAAGGTATTTATAAAACCGTCTTTTTTGTTCTAACACATTTTAACGATATCTTTATATAAATAGGAAGATAACCTAAATAACCTTGTTCTATTATAAAAGGTCGTGCTAAATTAACTATTTTTTTCCAAAAACTTTGCTGGTAAACGATTTTCGATATGATTCTACATTTTTAACTTGTCTCCTGAACCTCTTTCATGCATGAGAATAATACAGTATTTTTAAGGTCTTAATTGCAGTCCAACTAGTTTTTTTCAGTTTAACTTGTAGCTTAAGTGTAGTATTGCATTTAAATTTTCTTTTAGCAATTCGTATCTTTGTTAGAAATGCTTGTGTTGCCACTTACTTATGTAGAGGTCAATAAACCAAGTGGTGATTCAGTTTAGTTTTATAAGCGAAAAAAAAATTTTTCTTTACCTTACTACAAGGGGAGCTAATTAAATCTTAAAACCATACAAGTACACAAGAAATCACATTATTAGCTAAGTAAGAAGTTTTACTTCTATAAATTTATATGGCAAATAATATAATTTTAAATATACGAGTAAGTATACCTCGTATGTAACGATATTATGTACAAAGGTGGTGCAATTATCGTTGGAATGAGTATACCTACTCCTAAATATTTTAATATCTAATAACAAAAAAATTATAAACAACATTGTATGGCACAATACAATACAAACAATATCGCAGCTGGTCAGTACAAGACTGTGCTCTTTCATCGAATCTTTTAGTGGTTTCAAAACAACTCATATAGCAGATCGTTCAATTGTACTCTTTGTTACATGTTTAATTTAGAGAGTTTTCAATTACAATACAACCTTATGGAAAAATCCCTTTTAATTGGATTGAAAAGATCTATATAAAGATCTCATTTGTTTGTTTGTACGAAAGATTACCATAAGATAAATCTGTTTCATTTTCAAGTAGATCTATAGTTTTTTTTTTTTTTTTTTTTCATTAACACAAAAAAAGGGGCCAAATATGCGTAAAACTGTGTATGTAAGTTCATCATTATGAGAAAAGTAATTTCCAGCGTTGCCGCATATATTTGCGATCCTCCCGTCTCTCTTAATTTAGTTCTCAATTACAAATAAAAAATTGTGAAAGAAGAAAACGCAATAAAAATCAATTATTGTATTGATACACTACAAAAATATTTTTTTTTTATTTATAAAAGTTCTGAAAAAGTGTAAAAAAATTTTATAAACAATAATGTATTTGTTTTGAAAGAAAAAAATTACTGATAAATAAATGAATATTCCAAATTTTTGGAAAAGTCGTGTACCAAAAAAATAAATTTTTATTTAAACTTGTTTATTTAATGTAGAATGAAACCAAATAAATGAATGCACAATAAATGAGAATTCACATTAAAAATAAGTTACGATCAGTAAGATAAAATGAAGTACTTGGTTTTCTTATGGCAGGCTCGTTCATAGCAGAGTGGGTAAGGGGCTTGCCCAGTGTCAGTGTGCAAGAGGACAAATCTCTTTGGAAACTGTTTTTTTTTTTTTTTAGAAGTTGGTTAAAAGAAAAAAAATAGCAAAATTCAAAACATGTGGTGTAGTGTGGTCCGATGATGTTGTGCAGTGTGGTGCGATGATGATGTTAAATGTTGGGTGGTTTAGGGGGACCGGAAGTACGTCAAGAGAGGCGGGTTAAAGGGGGAGAATAAAACAAAATGCACTTTCGTTACACTTTTTCTCAAGGTCACCAAATAACCTCGTCACCACAAATGAACAAATCACTGAAATCGTTGATTTACTCTGTGGGGCAGAATGCACCTACAGAAGTATAACTTCAAATACATTACCATAAAAAATAACCTTATTTTAAGTGGGAGGTTGGACAGAGAGTATAAAAAAAGTAAGAAAGATCTTAAGTAAAGCAAAAGAAGCAGAAGATTATCAGCCCAACCTTACAAAGGGTAAATCTTATAAGTAAACAGATGACAGACTACCTTACTTAAGGTAAGAATTTACAGGGAGCAGGAATGGGTTTTCTACAAAATTTTCAGTATTCTACTGTAGATTTGTGAAAAACTGTCAACAACGTAGAAAACTGTAGAAAAGGTAGAAAACGTAGAAAAGTGAGTTAAACTTTTTATAAATCTCTCAAATGAACATAAATATATATTTTACCTTTTGAAATGAGTACATACTAATTAGTTTATCAACTGAGCATTGTTCAGATACAGAAAAGAATGAATCGAGAAAGGTAAACCAAATACAGATAATGAGGACATGACTAAAAAAAGTTTGTATACTTGTGATTTTATTAACTTTTAGGAAAATCAAAATCCATAGTAAATTAGCGAAATTTTTCTTTAGTTGCAATATATCTTTTATCCCCATAGATTTAGTATATTTCAAAGATTTTGTGAGAAATCTTAATCCTGATTACGAACTTCTATCCAGAAAAACTTTAGCTGGGTCAATTTTAGAAAAAAAATATTGTGAATTTCATGAATCTGTTAAAAAAGCAAAAAACTGAAAAAGGTATTTCTTCTGGATGGTTGGAAAAACTCTGTGGCTGACATGAAAAACGTTGTTGCTATAGTTAGAACCATCAAACATCAAAATGCATTTTTGGATTCACAAGATTTTAGTGAGATTGGAAAGACTGCTGAAGCTTTGTCAGCTTTTGTTCAGCATTGCATTGAATTGGCTCTAAATAGGTATAATATTGAAATATATGCGACAATCACGAATAATGCAGCTAACGTGCTATGCATGGGAAGACAACTAAATATTTGGCATGCTAAATGCAGTAGTCATAGTGGTAATTTGCTATTCAAGTCTCTCACAGATAACGATCTTGACAAAATAGTCAAACATATTATAAAAGATTTTGGGAATCCAAATCTGGAAAGTAAACTTTTAGGAGCAAGGTAAAAAAATGATTTTACTTAGGGAAACTCGATGGTGCAGTAAAAGAGACGCTTATAGACGATGCCTTGAAAATATAGAATAAATGCAAGAAATTATCCTACAAAATCAATGGAAAGATCCACAAAATCAGGTCCAGTTCAGTAAGAATGTGATTAAACATTTAGTCAGTGATGACTTTCAGCCCAGATTAATAGATATTCTTTTAAAATATGATCCAATTTGTAGCTTGATCAACGACTGTCAAAAAAGTGACAGCAATATCGCTGATGTAACTGAACATTGGTTGTGGCTAGAACTTCCTTTAAACAATGATCCGTTTGAAATGGTTTTACAGAAAAGATTAGGAAAAGTAATAAATAAATATTGTCTTGCTGCTAATTTTCTTCATCCAGTATATAAAGGGCGTCAATTTTCCAATAACCCAGAACCCAGTCTATATGAGGGTCATGAATAATTTTTTTATAGATAATTTAAGTGATGCAGGTAAAGTTGAGTTAAAACATTATAGAAATGGTACAGGTAGATTTGAGCAAATTTTAAGAAGGCAAGATAGGTCTTGGCAAGTATTTTGGAAAATATCTAAGCCTTTTCATTCAGAATTAACCGCACTAGCAGAAAAATTACTTAACATACCTTCTTCAACCGGAGACTTGGAACAACTTTTTTCTGAATGGTCTTTAGTTCACAGCAAGTTGAGAAATTGATTAAAGCCAGAGACATCTATGAAACTAGTATTTTTGTATTATGATTTCAGGTTGAAGTATAATTTAAATATTAATAATTTGTAGGATTCAGAGGATGAAGAGTAATTCCTCGTATGTAACGATATTATGTACAAAGGTGGTGCAATTATCGTTGGAATGAGTATACCTACTCCTAAATATTTTAATATCTAATAACAAAAAAATTATAAACAACATTGTATGGCACAATACAATACAAACAATATCGCAGCTGGTCAGTACAAGACTGTGCTCTTTCATCGAATCTTTTAGTGGTTTCAAAACAACTCATATAGCAGATCGTTCAATTGTACTCTTTGTTACATGTTTAATTTAGAGAGTTTTCAATTACAATACAACCTTATGGAAAAATCCCTTTTAATTGGATTGAAAAGATCTATATAAAGATCTCATTTGTTTGTTTGTACGAAAGATTACCATAAGATAAATCTGTTTCATTTTCAAGTAGATCTATAGTTTTTTTTTTTTTTTTTTTTCATTAACACAAAAAAAGGGGCCAAATATGCGTAAAACTGTGTATGTAAGTTCATCATTATGAGAAAAGTAATTTCCAGCGTTGCCGCATATATTTGCGATCCTCCCGTCTCTCTTAATTTAGTTCTCAATTACAAATAAAAAATTGTGAAAGAAGAAAACGCAATAAAAATCAATTATTGTATTGATACACTACAAAAANATCATAAGGATTTCCTTTTTTGTCATCGACTGTTCTACTTGATGGTGGAAATTATCAGCTGACATAAATGTGTGACCCGATTAAAAATAAAAAAATTCTATCGCGTGTGTCTCAAATATATATATATGTATCATATGAAGTTTTCATTTATTTTTGATAAATAAAACTTTTGCTCAATATTTTTTTGTTGACTATGCATCAAATCTTTTCTTTCAATAAACTCAAGATCGGCAAAATTATAAGTAAAAGCTGGTATGTTTTGGAGTTTTTGACAGAACTTTGCAAAATTTGGGTATTTATTATCCAGGAATGTTAAATCACATCCTCTATAAATTGGGTGTAAATGACATGCAGTTACACTAAACCTATTCAAAATAGTACTTAGTTGCTGATGGATAAAAAACATGTACTCGTTATTTTCGCAGTGATTTTTGATACTTATCTTGTTCTGAATCATATCAGTTATTGTAGAATTTACATTTCTTACGAAAAACTTGTCAAAAATCATTGTTGAAATTTGAACCGTGCTTGTAATTTCAGTATCAAAATCAGGATTGAATATTATGCTGAAAACTTCAGCGTTACAGTTCGAACTTTCTGCTAATATGATTTTCATGGTTTTTAAATTAAATAAAAGTGGTTGTAAGTTTTATAACATTAGTATAATCACTTTCTGTAAGTAAAAGCATTTGCTTTTCCCCCTTTTCTATGAAATTTGAATTAATATCTGTTTTTAAAAATTTTTTAATCACCTTGATAACTTTAGTTTTTTGATGTTCCTTTATTAAAAATGTGATTAAAGATTTAATTGTCTTTGAAAAGCATGAAAAGTACCCAAAATTCTCATAAATTAAATAAAGCGTGAATTCTGTATTCGACAGTACTGCATATATAAAAGTTCCAAGTATGTCCTTAACTGTCGCAATTGAGTTTGGAATAAAATCTTTTAAATCATTTTCATTACTGAAAAATAAATTAGAATCAACGTAAGATATTTGACCTATTTGATCTTTAATCATGCTTATCCACATATTGTCTTTTTGCTCATTAATTAGTAAAATACCACAAACATCTTTCTCAAATTTCATTTCCTTTTTTTTTTTCAACAAACTATCCAATACATTCGTGCACAAATTTTCAATTTTCGGAAGTAAATATGCTGGTCTTAAACTTTGACAAACAAGTGTGTATGATATAGGCTATACTTTTTTTAATGTTAAACTTCAATCTATACGGTATCTTTTTTATCTAAAGTTGCGTTCACAGAATAACTATTTTAGTTGGAGCTTGTGTATTTGCGTTTGAAGTTAATGTTCATTTCTTTTTTACTATTTTCATCAGAAACTTCAAAAACTTTGCCTTGAGTCTGCATTTCAGCAGAAATATTTTGTTGATCAGCAGAGAAGGATGGTACCTTACAAATTTTTCTGATGACAGTAATTATGATAATTATAATTACAACAAAACAACAGCAATAGTCTAATAGTTTCAAAACAAAATGAAAATTAAACTCAAAGGTGAACCTGTGTGATCGCAATCTTAGATCGGAGGTGTTTTTTAAAGTTAATTTGCAAATCAGGCAGTAAGCGCATAGTTTCTTTTTTTTCATCATGCTTAAGTTCAAATTTTCCTTCTGTCCAATACGAACTCCTATGTCTTCCTCCACCTCCACTAATTTTTATGGTAAAATTCTTGTAAGGCACCTAAAATTTAATTCAACAATTCATACGTACCGTACACTTACTTAGTAGACTGAATTTACGTGCATTTACTTAAAATTAAGCTTATACCAGTGTCAAAAACTCCATGTTGAATACGATGTAGAAAAACCTTAAAATTCTCTACAGTATTTGACGTGTCTTCTACGCGTAGAAAACTTACCTTTTTTACAACCGTTTTTTACCTGGCCATCCCTGACAGGGAGTCACGGAAGTGGGGAAAATTAGTTGTCACCTCTAAAATGACTACGTAGTTAAATATATACATATCAACCTACACATATACTGTATAGTTAAATGTGGGGAAAACCACACCTTCCGCAACTACCACGGTGCTAACCATTTCCAACAAATCTCCATTGACCTCTTCTCACCGCTACTAGATACGGTTAAATTCCATTGTTTTCTCCCTTACTCTGGCTAAGCTCACTTTTTGTCTAAGCCCCCCACAGCTCTCCACCAAAAAATTTTCTACAAACACCAAGTAGCACCACACAACCCCCAACACCTGAAAACATTTTTTTGACAAGCCGTGCTCGAGGAACTCGATTATGAGCCATCTGTTGTGGCTCTAAAGACCTCGATTAACACACGTGACTCACAACTCATGCTACGCTCTCGTGATGAAAAAAACATGATGAAAATCGAATTTCTTAACAGCGAAAAAACTGTTTCTAAGGTAATTAGGGCATGATCAAATCACTGCACACGAAGAAAAAACCATTTTCCGAAAGGGAAAACAGATACTGCACTTTCGGCTTTTCACTCACACACTTTTCCTTAAAAAAAAGCCCTAACTGCACTTATGTTTTTTTTACTAGGTCAAGTCAATGAGCACAGTTACGCCATCCAACGTTAGAAAGCCGTAAGTCTCATTAGAATACATACAAATGCAGTTACGGCTTTTTTCGGAGGAAAAGTATGCGGGAATCAAAACCGTAAGTAAAAATTTTCATATTTTCTGTATAAAAATCAACTTCATTATGCAAAAAATATAAATATCATACCTTGTTTACCTAAAAAACAGTTTTTAATAGGTGAAAAACTATGCATGCATTACTCATTTATTTAATGAATGGAAATCGTTGGAGTCGATTTTTTCTCTTGCTATTTTAATATTTCATGAGATTATTTTAGTATTATTATCAATTTCATTGTTTAAAAGTAAAAAAAATGTTGTTGAAAGTTTTTTAATCTGAAACAATTTCACATNAAAATATACAAGTTTTCTTTTATTTTATAACTCTTTAATTTAAACTTAGAACATTTAACTTAGCTTGTATAATAGTATATGCAAAGAAAGCAACATACTAATTTTAAAACATAAAACCATTTTTAGAAACACTTAGTCTCTAAAACGATCTGTGAAACATGACATGACATTTTCAGTGTTAATTATTACAAATATTATAGAATACACCATTATGTTTAATTTTCATCCCTTTTTTCGTCATTATCATCGTGACTAATCAGGTAAGAAACATTCGATGTACTTAAATTAACCCAGAACTGATGACGACTGCGAGGCGTCAATGGTATTAATTTATTTATTATATCTGGTTTTTTTTCTTCTGGGACTCCTCGACAAGTCACCTGTTGTTCAACAGAGAAAAATCCTTTTATAATGGTCGTAGCGTTTAGAAAATCAGCTTCTGTTAAATTACCATCGTATTGGTAACTAAATTTCAATTTTAAACATCCTCGTTCGAACATCACTTTTTTGACATTTTAAAGACTAGGACGATTAGAGCTTTTTTTTATTTTATAAACCGATGGCTTGTCGGGCCCCTTTGAAAAGTCACTTGGTTCCATGGACTTTATTAAAAGCTTACCAGAATTAGCCTCTTCTACAGCTGTCTTAAAATCTTGAAAATCATAAAGATTTATTTTTTTTGTCATCAACTGTTCTACTTGATGGTAGAAATTATCAGCTGACATAAATGTGTGACCCGATTAAAAATAAAAAAATTCTATCGCGTGTGTCTCAATTTCATCAGAGTTTATGAGATAAGCAAGAAATGAGAAAATACTCGGTAGTTGTCGTCAACATAGGTACTGATAGCGGAGCCGGTGGCCAACTTCTCGTTTCACAAGAAAACCTCTCGCTTGAGTTGACGTGGAGCATCTTAACATGTGGATTGTGTGAATAGCTGGTAGTCCTCGACGAAGTAGGTGCTGACAGTGGAGCCGGAGGCCAACCTCCTGATCCATGAAAAAAACCCTCATGCGAGTTAGTGTGGAACATCGCAATATGAGGATTACTTGAATAGCTGGTAGTCATCGACGACGTAGGTACAGACAGCGGAACCGGTGGCCAACTTCCGGATCCATAAGAAAAACCCTTGCCCGAGTTGGCGTGGTATATTGCAACATGTGGATCATTTGAGTAGTAGCTAGAAGTCGTTGTTAAGAAAAACGGTGACAGCATAGTTGGCTGCCATTCTTTAAATCGATCCGAGAAAAAGCTATTTTTTTTTGCATATCCTCGTCGAGCTCGAACTCAAGGATCCTCCCTGATTTTTCACAGTTTTGCAAATTGTTCACTAAAAAGAACCAATCTTTGTATAAACGAACACTTCTAAATAATAACTTCGAACCATAACCTAATCACAGCCTTTGTTTACATATCAATGTTTTAAAAAAACTTACATTATACAACAGCACTAAACTACAGTAAATGCATGATTATTATTGACACTTACGTTTACAGTGATACTGATTTTCCGTATTTGTCCATAAAAATAACAAATATCCTTAAAATATAAGAGGCACTATCAAAATCGCACGCATTCTCTGCGTATGGAGCAAAACTAATGATTATATGACGTAACCGTCCGTCAGTAGTATTAGCTGCTGCAGAGCCAGCGTATATATAGGTATGCACATGAAATTTTCTGATGCCTTGTAGTTATGCTTTTTTTTCTTGTATGAAGAGATCTGCCTTACGCTAGCTCCAAGGAACGAAAGGCGTAAGTTCAAGAGGTTTTCTTAGTATGATATCAGTAGTCTTTATCACTGACTAATACCGAGTAAGAAAAGCGTAAGTGCTGTTACTGATTTTTTCCCCGTTAACGACACGTCGAATTCCAATATTTTTGTTACTTACGGCTTTTTTCCATGGGAAGGCAGATTTCTATGAACTTTCAATTTTTTATTATTATTAAATAAAAAAAATATATTAAATTCTTCTTAATGTCATTAGATAGGGTATTTCCTAACAAATCAATCGGTATAAATAACTCATTTTTAATAAAAATGTCATTTACGGCTTTTTTCCGTGGCACAGCAGTACAGCGCTCCCACTAAATTACTACTTAAAGTTGGTTATTGAGAGACGTTAGATAAGTGCAGAGGCAATTTGCACGAATCGCTTGTTAATTCACCAATCAAAATAAATTGTCTAAAGAAAAAAAGTATCAAGATTTTTGTCTAAGATACTTTTACTTTCTATATCTTTTATTAAACTACTTTACCTTACAATTTTCAGAAATTTTTCTTTAAGCTAACTACATAAATTTAACTACTCCTTCCAACAAAACTTTTAGATAAAATACTTAGTAATTATACAAATCAAAAATCCTAAATTTGTCATTTATTCAACTAGTTTTTACCATCATGTCTTTTTAACGTATTAACAAAATTCAAATATTTCAAATAACAGTTATTTCATACCTAAGGAATTTTCACAATAAAAAATTATTTATTACGAAAATACATATTAGAATTGTGAAAGTGATGTATGACTAATTGAAACAGTTTTTTTTATAAAATGACTTCTTATTTTGCTATTACTTAACGAATTCATTATAAATGTATGATTATCAACTACCCAAATTGCTGAGTTAAATAAGGCTTGGTTTACAGTTTGTTATATCCAGATTACTCTGGTAAATAATTAGAGTTTCTTATCTAATCCATCAGATTATGTTGATATTATTACAGATGTGTTGCACGCTTTATTCCAAATAGCTAAAAAAAAGTATACTAAAAAAATTATAAAATTTATTGCTAGTTATCAATGTTTTCGTTACAAATTTAAATTGAGATAATAAAATTTAAGTGTTACCATTTAAGGCACAAAAAATTTAGAGTTAGGATAATAGGATATTGAAGTATTCTAGATATTAATTATTTTATTCATATTTAAAACTTGCCGCTGAGTAGGTATCCTACCTTAGCAATACCACGTCTTGTATGTCGTTGTTTGAAAAGCTGGGTACATGTAACATGCCTATAAGTGCATACATACACATTCGATTTTGATTCACCACATATATTACATTATTCATATTATTTATCATTTAGGAAACGATTTTACTATGGAAGAGTCATATTCGCCAGCCATATCTCCTAAGGCATCGTTACTTCTAACTTTTAACTGCGTATCGGCATGCCACGGCTAAATGTTGTATGCCAGTAGCCTATTTATATGATGTCCTAGTCAATATGCCATATTAAAAATATCACCTAGTTACCCGAGAGAAAGTGATGGAGCGAAGTCTCGAACCCAAACCCTTTAGGCAGGAAGCAAGCACTCTTATCCACTGAGAACTCTTAACGCTGCAAGCTATCTACTGTGGAATGACAAAGTACCTGTAGCTAATATAATACTGTTGGCAGCACTGCTTGATTTTAAGAACACGCCTATCCCAATTATACACAGGAAAAATTTGGCTTGCAGATACCTTAATGATAAGACCATTTCTCTGAGACTAAGCCTGAAAAAATCTTGTTTTGAGCATTTTGAGATAAACATGTCCCGTTTTCGTTGTTCTAACGACTATTTGATATATATTTTTTAGTAAAACTGTACAGAATGATTTAGGAATCCAAATTAAACCAATAGACTTCAAGCATACCAGCAAGAATACTTCTTTTTCAGTATTCGTAAATTCAAGTATGTAAATCTGAAGTAAACAGTAGTGCTGTCACCAAGGCTTCGTTTGATTTCTCAAACTTACCTCGTCTCGCTCCCACGCAGCTTGATACATCCAAATAATTTTTACTAACACATACACATATGTATGTATGTGTATATATGTACAAATTAGTTTATTTTCTAAAGCTTATGTCCCAGTATAGTTTGGTAAAAAAATATATTTTTAAAATGAATGATATGTATACATGTACATGTGTGGATAGGTATCAGGATCCATGATGATGCGTAAGGTTTTAGTTCAATTTCATAAAAAATGGTGGATATGGTGTTTCATTCCACAAACAATGGTATCATTAATTATTTAGGGAACGATTTTACTATGAGAGAGTCATATTCGCCATTCCCCTCTTCTGAGGAATCGTTGTTTCTTACTTCTAACTGCATATCTGAATGCCACGGCTAAATGCTGTATGCCTGTAGCATATTTATATGATATGGTGAATAGATCATATTAAAAACATGACCTTGTTTTCCAGGAGATTATAAAATTTATTGCTGGTAATTAATTTATTTATTACAAATTTAAATTCAGATAGTAAAATTAAAGTGTGTACTTTTAAGGCTCATAAAATTTAGGGTTAAGATAATAGATATTAAATTATTCTAGATATTTAATTTTTGTCGAGCTGAACAGCTTTGCCATCAACCCTGACAGTACTTCTCAGATGGTTCCCCCCTTCCCCTTTCCCTCAGCCGTTGCGCGCAGCGGTCGCGCAGGCTCGCGGTAAGAGGCGCAGTTTAGCTGAGTTAGTTCTGCAGCATCCATGCTACCTCTAACATCGTACCGTTGTTGTTAATCTGAATACTAAAACTACAGAGTGGCACTGTGGAGAGGCCGTGTGATATTATATTGTATTAAATAAATAGAGTTAAAGAGTAAATACTTTCTTCTGTAAGTATTTATTTAACGTTGTGCCCTGGTCAATCATCCCATACCTCCGATAGGTTGTGGGCCCAGGGCATGCTGACCACTGCACGAGGGTAATTTTTTGCCGTGATCAGAAAATCAAAGTGCTGAGAGTGTATTGTGTTTCATATAGCCTAGAAGCAGAGCAAGAGAAATAGAGAGGCCTGCATGAAGACAGCAAGTGGCAACCAGACCACCGTCAAAGAGGATGCACTTCCTACGTGTTATCGCCATTTTTTAGAGGAGAGTGAGCAGCACGGGAGTAAGTGACGCCGTCGCCAAGAAAAGTTTCTCTGGAAGCGCGCTGAGTGGAATATTCGTGTGAGTGCGTGTGTGTCTTTGTTCTTCTCTCTCTCTACTGTCAAGTGCAGTTTATAGGTATGAGAGACTGGTGCTATTGACAGAGGTGTTGAGACAAGGGAGAGCGTCCTGCGCGAATTTTTGTTTTTCTAAGAAAGAGTTTAGTTCCCGCGTGAGTGTTCTCCCGTCCTCCTCTCCTTCTCTGTTGACGCGTAGTCTGCAACGGCCGTGTTTATCAGCGGTGGTGGGCACACTTTTGTTTTTTGTTTTAACTTGATAGAGTGAGAGAGATAGAGAATAGAGATAACTAACTTCGAGTAAATTCTTATTGTGAGGGAGGAAGAGCAGAGATGTTCACGCGCGTACCCGTACATGCATGCAGCCTGAGAGTAAAATCTCTTGGCGTAATTTCGTGTATTGTGTTGTACGAGAGACTGCAGTGTGGGCAGATGTGCTGCTCATGATTATTCTCGAGCACCTTTATCTTGAAAAGTTGTATGTGGTGCATTTTACTTTGTATAGAGATAGAAAACACGTGAAGCATACCCATATACATTCTCGTTTCAGTGCTTCCGTGTAATCACACACTTACATGCATATATGCAACGGCGCAATACCTTGCTGCCAGTTTATCTCCATTCTCCTAAAAACGCTGAAAAAAATTTCTTAGTTGCATGCACTCTTCTAAAATCCATGTTATAGACTTAGCAATATGTCTTCGAGTTGTGATCAGTGGAAAGCGTGCTGTGCCGCTGGAATCTGGTGACGACTAGGAAGACTGTGTGAACCCGTTCGAGCCCCGTGCAAGCACATGATCAACCTACCTCCGAATAATTTTATTGGCGTACGTGAAATTCTGACTCAGTAACTGGGTGTAAACACTCGTTCGGCTCGGATGGGAGAGCCCGTTTTTTGATTTGAGCCAAGAGGAATTGACGTTCGTTTCTCTTGGTTCAGGAGCACTCAAATGACTCTTAACATCACTAGAGGTTACTTGTTAGAATATTACAAAATACTTTAACATTTTTGAGGTCCGGGTTTTTGTAGTTTATTAGAGCCTGGAAAATTTAGAACTATTGTGCAATTCTAGAGTAGAATTAGAATACATGGTAACCTAGAGTAAGAGAGTTTATTTCATAAAATCTTTTAGAATACAGGCTTAGAATATTTGGGAATATTGCAGAATTCAATTGTTGATTGATAATCAGAGTGGCTAACTTGAATTTAAAACGGCGGTAAAAGCATTTAATTATTATAAGTCTGAGTCATTTGTACGATCCCGCAAATCGACTCGTCTGCTATGGCCCAAAGGAGCATCGGCGCCGTCAGCCCCAACCTTTCATGAGCCATGAACTGACACCTTTGCTGCTAGTTTTCCACTCTCTGGGAGTTTGCAGGCCCCGTCATCACTAATCAGCGAGACCGCTCCAAAGGTGACAAACATCGTGCACCTCCCGATCATGAATAAACTTGCAGACTCGATGAAGAGCTTAGAGTCAGCCTTGGCTAATTATTCTGAGGGACTCAAAGAAGTGAGTAAGAGTCAAGTGGCCACGGTTCAGACCATGAAAGAGGTGGTAGACAATATGCTGGAGGCATCAAAGAACAACCTAGAGGCTGAGAGGCTGCGCATGAGAAAACTAGAGGTGAATAAAAATTTTAGAGATAATCCTTATAAAATTTTTGACTCAGAAATTGAGAAAAGTACTGAAAATTTGGATATGAATACAGACTTAATCAATGATCTAAATATGCTAAAAAGAACAATTAAAAGTGATTACAAGCTTACATGGAAATCAAACTTTAATATTTAGATTTATTATTTAAAATCAGAGCTAATAAGTAATGATTTGTATGATGTTGTTGACTTGAATCACAATGGTCTGAAAAATTGAACTGAGGCCATAAATAAATGAAAGAATTTCGTAAAAGACGTAATCATTAATCACCTTGATGAATGTTATTACAGAAGGATCCTGGATGTTCAAGAACCGAAAGAAAGTATAGAAAAATTAATTTTGTTTCCAAAAACTGAGCTTAATGCGACCCATACATCTGTAAGAGTTGAATTATATTAAATTAAGATAAAAAGAAGAGAAAAAGTAGATGATTTCTGTATACGCCTTGAATCCATAATTAGAGAGTACGAAATGTGCAAAGAGGCTAATTCTCTAACAGAGCAAGAAAAAAGAGCAGCCTTCTATCAGGCGGTAGTTTAAACCGTCCCTGAGAAAAGAAGTGCTGATCTTATTAGAAGACAAACTACTAATGAAATAAGCCTAGAGGAAATAAAATCGTTTTTATTTCAGCTAGAAGCAGAAAAGAAAGAAGAGGTAAAAAGAGGACAGGGATATGACAATCCTAAGGCCCATAGAGCGTACGCTCAACAGGGAGCTGGAGTCTTAGAGGACCGTTTCTACTAGTGCAACAAAGATGGTCACTGAGTTAATGATTGCCCTCTACGTTTAAAGAATTTGTGGTTTTGCTACTATTGCCAGGCAGTACAAAATCACAAAGGCACCGACTGTCCCCAAGTAGAAGTAAGAGTAATAACAGTTCTAATAATTCTAATTCTAATAAAAATGCAATTGATAAAGAAGAAAATGCTTAAAATTTGGGAAACAATAAAGATAAACTCAATAAGATTATTAGAGGTAGAGTAAACAAAAACAATAACATAAGAGAAATCAGAGAAAACTTAGAAGAGCAACCACTCAGTCGTCTGGGGAAAAAGAGGAAACTGGAGAAACCAACCAAGGTAAGAATATTTCATACACAGATTTTATTGCTGATTAAGGCGCAACTGATCACATAGATAATAAAATAATGATTCTATCAAATTTTAAGAAGTGCAAATACAATGTCATTAAAAGTGCAAATAAAAACAAATTTGCTGACATAGATGGTACAGGTAATCTATTTCTAGAAACAGAAAATTTAGAGAATAAAGTCTTCAAATTAGCAGAAGTTTTCGCGGTTAAAGGCATTTCAGAGAATCTACTATCACTCAGAAGGTTAGCAGACGCCGGGTTTAGAATCTACTTGGATGATGAAGTATTTAGAGTATATGGTAAGAGCTCAAATTAAACAATCTTAGAAGGCGATTATGAAGAACTCAATTGGATGGTAAGATTCAAAATCTATGAAATAAACAATCAAAATTAAAAGAGCAGAGGAACTACAAATTACTGTTGTAGAGCTCATATATGTCCAAACAATGAATCCTTTCAATAATTGCAGTTGGACAGCACAAATATAAGATAGTCAAATTCAGAAGGAGAGACACCTACTTTAAGAGAAAATCCAACTGCAATTGGGAGGGAGAAAGAAAAACTCATTGAATTAGAGTTAACTGAAACTGTAGAGGAATTAAAAGAGACTCCAATCGAATGGGACACAAACTTGATAACTAGGCATTCTACGAACATAGATAAATTAGAACCAATAGAAAGCATAGAGAGCACGATCAGTCAGGATAAGTTAGAAAATAGTAGTTTGGAGAAAAACAAATACACAAAGGGTATGCTATGGCACTTTAGGTTAGGTCACGCATCCCTGAGTTATTTAAGATAGCTCCAAAAATACAAAAACAAGTTAAAAAACGTGAAGTTTGATGAATCTAAACTGGATTATAAGGTTTTCATTGGGGCAAAAATGAATAAACTCCCGTTAAATGAACTAAGAGTAAGGGCACAAGGGCCTTTTCAAACTATACATACAGACATACACACGAATAACCCATTAAGCCAACCTCATACCTCGGTAACAAGAGATTTATAATTACATTTGTAAACGGATATTCGAGACTAGCTAGAGCTTATCCTATTAAAACTAAAAGGAAGTCAAAAAGTACACTTGAGAACTTTCTTATATCAGGAAGAAATCTACTAGGTAAAAATAAAAAATTATGCTTTATTAAATCAGATCAAGGGACAGAGTACACTGGAGGTGAATTTCTAGAGATTCTAAAAAAAAGAGAACATAGAACCAGAGTTTCCACCATCTTCCACACCGGAGCTTAATGGTTTAGCAGAGAGATTTAATGATATATTACAAAGGAAGATAAGAGCATTGATGTTCGATTCAGGCTTACCCAAAAGCATGTGGGAGTTAGCCGTTGGAGCTACTGTACATGCACACAACAGATCATCACACAGAGGAATACAGTTTGAAATACCATTGAAAAAATTTTTCTCAGAAGCAAGAGTCTATTTCAATCAAATAAAGAGGTTTGGATGTATAGTGTATGTAAAACAACCAAAATCAACTACTTAATTTGGAGCAAGAGTAATTAAAGCTGTTTTAGTTAAATATAAATCAACGTCATACGTTCTTTGCCATCCAAATTTCAGAAAAGTTTTAGAGTCTAGACATATAAAATTCAATGAGAAAATAGTCTACTAAGATGTGTACAAAGAAAAACAAAGCCAAATCGAGAAAATCGACTGGAACTAGTTGAAAAACTTGGAAGAGGAGGAAGAAGAAAACTTAGAGGAACAACCGTGAAAAGAAATAAAGGAAAGAGGGAGACCAACAAAGCAGAAATTAGAAGAAATAAAGAGCATCGAGACGAACATAGAGCCTCTGACATAATACATGAGTATAGTACCTAGAAGTCAATCCAAAAGAAAACTTAAAACTCAAGAGCAGACACTAAGAGCAAATGCTGTAAAGCATGTAGAAAACATGAGATTTGTTAATACAAATTATAAAGAAGACCTACAGACAAAAGACTTTGAATATGTTTTCCTTGCATCCCTTAATAGAGATCCCATATCATATGACGAGGCCATTAAAACTAGTGAGAGAAAAAACTGGACGAGAGCAATTGAAGAAAAGTTAGAGTCAATGAAGGCAAATGAAGTATGGGATCTGGTAGAAATATCAACAGCTGAAATCGACAAGAGAAACCCTGACATAATAGACTCTAAGTGCGTGTTTAAGAGAAAAATAAAAAACGATGGACCAACGAGATTAAGAGCAAGGCTTGTCATTGGAGGATTCAAAGACAAGAATATATACGATCTAAAAGAAACTTACTCTCCAGTCTGTAGACTGGCTGTGGTTAGAGCAGTTCTAGCAATTGTGAAAAAATACGACTTGGACATTGTTCAAATGGACGTAAAAACTACTTTCTTAAACGGAGAAATTGAAAAAGAAATATATATGAAGATCCCTGATGGTTTAGAGATAGACGAAAACACTTCATTCAGCAAAGTTTTCAAATTAAAGAAAGCTCTACATAAATTAAAAATAAGTCCAAAGGGATGGAATAAAACATCTAGTGCAGGGATGCTAAAGTTAGGCTTAGAGAATAATCTTTATGAACCATGCTTCTTCTCCTGGAAGAAAGAAGGAAAATTAATATTTATAGTACTTTACGTAGATAATTTACTGATAACAAAGAACGCTCAAGGCAAAATAGATGAAATCATAAGGATTTTTAGCAAAGCGTTTGACATGAAAAACTTGGGTGAACCTAAAGTTTTTCTTGGCATGAGAATAGAGAGAAATAGAAATAACAAAACACTGATATTGCATAAGAGTGCCTACATAGAGAATATCTTAGAGCTATTCAATATGAAAGAATGTACACCACAGAATACACCCTTGGTAACTAGACAAGTGAGTAACAGATCCAAGAGATATAAATTAGAAGAAAAAGAGCTTAAAAGTACCACAGTTGAAGATGAAATCAAAAGAGTACTATGCAGACAAGCTGTAAGAAGTCTCATGTATTTAGCTGATGCTACACGACCAGACATAGCTTTTGTAGTAAACTATTTATCTCAAAGTCAACTAAATCCATCAGAAGAGGATTGGCTGGAGGTAAAGAGAGTTTATAGGTATTTAAGAGGAAGTTCAGGTGTAGGTATAATTTTTAGAGGCAGGGCTGAAATACTAGAGGCGTTGACAGATGCAAGTTTTAGCGATTGTAAGGACTTTACCTCCATGGAAGGCTATATAATTATGCTATTCAGAGATACAATTGCAAAGAGAAGTCATAAGCAAACATACGTCACACTGTTTAATTGTCAAGCCGAATACTTGACTATGAGCGATGTTTGTCAAGAGTTAATATCACTAAACAAGTCAATAAGATACAAATTAGGAAAAACTCAGATGCCTTTTACAATTTGGTGTGGCAACATGTCGGCTATCAAGTGTACTATGATGGACGGTTGTCATAAACTTAAGACTTTCTACGAAGATTTAGAGGAAATAACGAATATAACCTACTGAAGAGAGGAAAGAGAGGAAATAATCTACTGAAGAGAGGAAAATTAGGAGCAAGAGTATATATTTCAGTCACGCATGGAGACTATATAAAGCAATGTGTGAATCAAGAAAAGGTGAAAGTCCAGTGGATACACACAAAAAAGAATGTTGCTGATATTGTGACTAAATCATTACTATTGGAGGCATATAGAGCACTTAGAAATAAAATTATAAATTTGGATTAAATCGACCAAGTTAGACCGTTAATTCAGAGGTTTCTATCGAAAACGAGAGAACTAATATTCAACTTCATTGTGTTTACAGGTAGAGGAAACTAGATGACCAGAGCTGATAAGGTGGCAAAGAGGCAGAGTGTCAAGCTGAGTAGTCATTATAAATCTGAATACCAAACCTACTGAGTGACACTGTAGAGAGGCCGTGTGGTTTTATTTTGTATTAAATAAATATAGTTAAAGAGTGAATTTATTCAACTTTGTGCTCTGGCCATTCATCCCACACCTCCGATAAATTTTCATTCATATTTAAAATTTGCCACCAAGTAAGTATCCTACCTTAGCAACAACACGTCTTGCCTGTTCTTGTTTCAATAGCTGCGTACATTTAACATGCCTATAAGTGCATACATATACATTCGACTTTGATTCACAACATATATTTCATTATTTGTATTATTAATCATTTAGGGAACGATTTTACTAAAAGAAGGTCATATTCACCTTTCCTCCTCTTCTGAAGCATCGTGGTTTCTTACTTTTCACTGCATCTCTGCATGCCACGGCTAAATTCTATGTGCCAGTAGCCTATTAAAATGATATCCTAGTGAATAGGTCATATTTAAAACATCACCTAGTTACCCGGGAGGAAGTGACGGAGCAGAGTCTCAAACCCAAGCCCTCCAGGCAGTCAGCAAGCGCTCTTATTCACTGAGAACTCTCAACACTGCACGCTATCTACTGTGGAATGAGGAAGTACTTGTAACCAATATCATGCTGTTGGCAGCTCTGCTTGATTTTAAGAACACGCCTATCCCAATTATACACAGAAAAAATTTGGCTTGCAGCTAACTTAACGACAAGAATATATCTCGGAGACTCAGCCTACAAAAATCTTATTTTTAGCATTTTGAGATACATATATCTCGTTTTCGTTGTTTTTACGACTTTTTACCTATATTTTAAGTTTAAGTAAAGCTGTGGAGTAAGATTCATGAAACTAAATTAAACGAAAATACATTAGGAATGCCGGCAAAAATATTTATTTTTTTGTAGTTAAAAATTTGAATATGCAAATCTGAAGTAAACAGTAGCGCAACCACCGATGCTTCGTCTGCTTTTTTAAACTAACCTCGTTGTGGTCTCACGTGACTCAATACCCCCAAATGATTTTTACTAACATATATGTGTACACGTATAAATTAGTTTATTTGCAAAGCTTATGTCCCAGTGTAGTTTGGTAATAAAATACATTTTCTAAATAAATAATATGTATACATGTATGTGTGTGGGTAGGTATCAGGATCCATGATGATACGTAAGGTTTTAGTTCAATTCCACAAAAAATTGTGTAAGGAAGTGTGGAGAGAAAATGGGGGGGTCGAGAAACATTATGAAGGTAGTGTGTGGAGGCCACTAGGGGGCTGTCAGGAAGAATAATGGAATTCCATCTCATTTTGTGGAAGGCTATTTGAGGTTATGGAGACTTTGTGTGGACTGCCCTACACAAATAGCTATACATGTTTCAGTTTGACAGCCTACTGTAAATTGAATGAGACATAAAAATTTAGCAGATAATTGATTTTAGAGTAGTTCAAGGGTGCTCTTTTTAATGGCACTAATAAAAAAATTTGTTTGAAGCTTTAATAATATGGACTGAATCATAAAAAGGAAATTCTTATTACGTTTTTCGTCGGATTTTTAGTCAAAATACACTTTGACATATTTATTTATGGTAATAGACTTTAGCAAGTGATTTTTTGAAAAAGCCTATCATGCTGTAAATATCGTATTTTATTGACAAACTTGATGCAGTCCTAACATAACCATAATTACGATCAAACCCTTACGCCATTCTTTACCGTATTGTACCCATGCTTACTAATATGACAGTGCCACAGCATAGGGTGTAGGTATTTAAATCAACCATTTTTATAAGTTTATCCTAAGTCAACGAGGCATAACTGTACAACTCTATTTATATAATAAAGATAATCTATGTTGAGCCCAGGGTAGACAGTAGGAACGTCATCTCTTAAAGTTGTATGAAAAGAACAAAAATTGGTAGTTTCTCGGAGGTCTGTTGGGTAGCTGATTACAAATACCACGTCAGCAAGCATTTCCCAGGTATCTGGCACCGGGAGTAAAACATATCTTTTCGGAAGTTTGCAGAAAAATAACTGGTCTCAGTACTCACTTGAAGATTTTTAGAGTAGCCAATTATAAATACTATGTCAGCAAGCGTCTCCCAGATACTTTGGGCCCAGAGTAGACCGTATGAACGCCGTTGTCGAAAGTTGCAGAAAAACGACCGATATCTGTACCACGTCAGCAAGCGTTTCTTAGAGAAAAGTTCAACCAAGATAGTATAGGTGCTACTTTCAATCAGTTTTAATATTTAAAGCTGATGTAACGTAGTGATGAATAAATGCCTTAACAATGAAATATAGCGTGAGGAGTGAATTATCCTGACGTTATTTGTTAAATAACTTTTATTACAGTGATTTTTGAACTACAAACATTACAATTGAAGGGATGTTTACCTACATTGGAACACTTTTTATCATAGCACGAACAATCATGAGGAGTGGCGTTAACAAATACCACGTCAGCAAGTGTCTCTCAAGTACCTGGGGCCCAGGGTAGACAGTATGAATGCTGTTTTCAGAAGTTGTAGGACAATGCCCGAGTTGTCATCGACTGTAGTGAGTGGTAGTTTTTGCTTTTTGTTCGGTAACTTAACTATGTGGCGCAACTTCCATGTTTTGCTATACAATGTTAATGATGACTAAAAATTGCTATAGAAATAGTGGAGATTTACACAGTTTTAAGTGATTGCATATATTATAATGCACTATAACGAATTAATTAAATTTTTGTTTCTAAGGAACCAGCTATCGGCCCAAAGGCCTTGTTGGATTTTAATTATAGTATATTTTTGTTTCAAATCATTGACTCCGTGTTGTGGTGTTAATTTTCAGCAAATGGTATGAATGGAATATCATTAATGTGTTGTACACCAAGCTAACGTTGACCTACTGTTGGAATTTCTACCTGATGTATAGTTCAGTAATAGAATACTTTATTTTCCTTTTTATCTCCATGTAAAGGTTTTCGCCATACATTGTATATTTATTTTTGCATGACATTACTTTATTACTTTATAACTGATATTGTTCTTCTATTAATTGGAAGTTTGAATGTTAAAATATTAAATTTAAGAGTATAATATAAATCTAATCAACAACTAATTAATGACTTATCTAATGATTCAATAAATTTGATGAAGCCGTGAAAAATCAATTTTTACAAATAATATCAATCGTAAATTATTATGTTCGCATTCACAGAGTTTTAAAATTGTGTAGTCCGTTGAGCTTAACTTACTTATAGAATTTTTGAATAGCCGCAAATTTCGTGCACACAGTCACAAGATCTTGTGATTACACTTTTTTAGCAAATCTACAGTGGCCTGGTTTGCTTGAGCTTCTTTCAGACAGCTTAGTGACCGAACTAAGTCTTGCATTTTTTAAAAAGATGCAAATAAATCTACTTTCTGACCTTCATAGTTATTTTAGAGTACTTGATAAAAAAGGAAAGGCCAGTATTAGTATCTGCAAGGTATTCTTATACTCTTGCGTTTAAGGTGAACGTGTCATAGTTTCAATTGGAATTATTGTGCAGTAGGCACTGATGCTTTGCATTCAACGAAGTATGTAAATGGTGTTAAAGTTTTACGTCAAATTACTGTGGGATCCGTACCCGTCGTTGGAAGAAAATGAGAGGAGATACTGCAGTATTGCTATCACGATTTTATTATACCGTTATTGTTTTTTCATAAAATTGTCATTTGACACTATAAAAGTTACTGTAACAGTTATTTTATAAGTCCGAAAAGATGCTTCTTGCAAATCACTTTACACTAATTTTAATGCAGATCTTCATCAAAATTTTACTTTGTCTTGAGTTGATGATTTCGTATGTACGTATAATCTTTTTTATGATTTTACGATGTATAAAATACAATAAAAAAGCATAACTTTTACGAGTACTGTACATAGGCTTATGAAAAACGTTTTGTGGAATTTCATTTGATTATTAATGTACGTATTTTTATTGATATTTTGATTTCTAGGACGCTTTCCAGCTTTTGCCATATCAGAGACCTTTTTTGCTTTCATCTTTTTCCTCTAACCACACGGTGTACAAACCTTTCATGCGGGCCTCTTGCAAAGTTCCCCTCAGGCACCTTGGTCATCCATCCTAATCAGTACTATTGACAGGGTGCAGCGATTATCTCAAGCACACCCCAGCTGTTATCGAGTTAAATGGTAAGATATTTGTATAGGTCCTTATAAACATGCATTTAATATTTGGATATTCTATTTGTAATAAATTTGGACATTGCCAGTATTTAATTTTTGAGAAAAGAACTTTAGTTTTGGAAACTAATTAACTAAAATTGATTTATTTACATTTCAACGACTAAAATTATTTTCTTTCAAAATTCTTGTCAAAGTAGTTATTGTTTAATCTTAACATTTATTTTCTTTCTTATTCATCAAATAGTCGAAGTTTACAACAAACATAAATTTTTAGTAAAAAACACACTGTAAAAAATTAATATAAGGTGCATGATTCTAATGCTGGTCGGTAAACTAGAAATTTAATACGACCAATACGTATACAAGCGAATATTGATACATCTTAGTCGGTGTATCAAGATGTGCATATGTATAGATGGTGGCACTTTTTATACAAGCACTCGATATCCTCCATTCATGCCCTTTTCTTAATATTTAATATACCTAAGATTCATAATACTAAACCACATAACTTATTTTTCAAGAAATTTTCTTTAAGAAATAAATAAGAATGAGAAAAATATTTTCCCCAGGTGCCGATCGAAGACGCAACCTCCTGTCTCCTAGACAGTTGCTCTATCATTTGAGCTACCGAGGATTAAAAGGTATCAACATTCGCTTGTATACCTATTTGTCGTATGAAATTTCTAGTTTATCGACAAGCATTAGAATCATATACCCACTATATCAAGCTTAAGTAAAAGACAGCTCTAAAAACTAAGAATAAGAAACTTATCTAAACTTACGGTGCGAGTGAATGTACAGCTCCTCGGTAGCTCAAATGGTAGAGCAACTGTCTAGTCAACAGGAGGTTGTGTGTTCGATCCGCACCGGGGGAGGATATTTTTCTTATTTTTATTTAGTTCTGGAAGAAAATTTCTTGAAAAAGAAGTTATGTGGTTTAGTATTATGAACCTTAAGTATATTAGATATTGAGAAAAGGGCATGTATGCAGGATATAGAGTGCTTGCATAAAAAGTGCCGCCATCTATACATATGCACCTCTTGATAGAATGATTAAGATGTATCAACATTCGCTTGTATACCTGTTGGTCGCATTAAATTAATATTAGCTTGCTATTTTATAAATGACTTATCTGCTAAATATATAAACTCAAAATTTTATTTTTTTCTATGTAGTAAATGTGTAGGAGTCAGAAATTTTTTTTTTAGTGCTCTTTAACTGGAGGACATCTCGTTAGGAGAGTCTTAATTCTAACAGCACTGCACCTTATCTCAATGTCTGATGATTGTTTTTCATAATCTGCTTTAAGTGTAATGTTATTATGATACTTATTCGTGTTGGTTGTTTAGGAAAAATTGTTATACTATTTATAAAATCTTCCTTTTCAAGATTTTTCTTAAGTTTTTACGCCAGCTTCCTAATTCTGGGGTCTGGCATATTTGTCATGGTTTTGTTTACTTTTTTGCTTGCATTTTATCAGCTTATCATGAGCTTTTTCATCTATGTCTCTCCCAACAGATGAAATTAGAAAGATAATTATAAAAAGATTATATTTAATTTTCGTTTAGACATGCGTTTGGTGGACATGGCTTTCTGCCGTATACTAATTCATATGGTGTTAATCCAGTAGCTGTATGTAATAATATAATATGGTCAGATATAGCAAAGAATAACAATTCTTCATAATCCTGTACAGCTGTAGCTTTTAATTTTAAAAAGCTTGCAAGCATGGCATTTATACGTTCTAGTAAACCATTAGATTAAGGATAGAAAGATGTAGTGGTTTTGAGGTTGGAACCAAAAATTTGGGCTGAATTTGTTAGTATATTATTTTGAAAACTCTTTCCATTTTCACTGAGTATTATTTTAGATACTATATACAAGGCTACAAATTGTTTTGCAAGATGAACTGCAGCTGTAATAGCTCGAAAGTCTGATTTAGCTACTGCTACACAATATTTTAAGAATAAGCATTGTACAGTTAACACATGTTCATTTTTATATGTCGTTGATGCTAAGGGTCCTACTGTATCGATGACTTATTTGAAAAAATTTCAGCTGGGGTAACAGTTATTATCATAAGCTTTCTTGTTTTCTACATGTTAAATTTTGTTTTTGAAAAATCTTATATTTTCAGAAAAAATTTTTAATATTTTTTTTTCACATTTTCCTAGTAATATAATTTTCATATTCTTCTATGAGTTTCGTTCAAGCCTTAACGCATACCAAAGAGACTGTTGTGAAATTCTCTTAGTTTTTGTTGTCACACTTTGTACGATAAATAAGCACATTTACCAAATCAAATGGATTTTTTAATGATTACATGACGAAGTTCTTCATGAGCTGCTTTAAAAAATATTCTTCTTGACAAATCGTTGATTATTTTTGCTCTTTCTTTGTCAAATTTGACGCCGCTGTTTCAATCTCGATGAATGTTCTGCGTCAGATTCTTGACGCAAAAAATTGTTTACATTTAAAGTATTTGAAGTTTTTCTTCCTATTCACATACTTGTGACTATATGCATAGTTAAAACTTTTGTGAGCCCTAGAAACTGTTTTTTGTTATCTTTATGAAGTTATAATGTATTTGTTAGCAAGGTAGTTCAACATCCGATGGCCCTAAGAAGTACTGGAGAGCTAAGCTCTTTCTTGACTGAAGTTTCCAGTAAACGTGACTGCCTGGATTCCTTAAGGTAATCTCCTCGGACCTGCTGTTGTAGCACCAGACTAATTGTGAGGAAGACTACATCGTCTAAAGTGTTAGAGCTAGTTATAGAGTTCTTCACCAATGTCTTCTGTTGTTACGCCAGAGACGTTGGTGCCTACAGCACTTTTTTTGCAGAGCTCAGTTGTTCTGGTAATCTAAGATAGAGGGATTGGTTCGTAATGCTTGCCCGTTGGAGACTGTCCCATTTTTTAAAGCTTATTTTTATTTTATAGCTGTTAGGTTCACCCCACCGCAGACTTCAGAGATTATCGGTGATTCCTGGTTAAATACTTAGAGTTAAGAAGGTAATATAGCGTCATTGGTCGCCAGGATTTCCAGCCTTGTGACGAACAACTCTGCTCGTGATGTCTGCCAGTAAATGACTGACTTGGTTTAATAGTAGCTGGCCTTACATAGTCTTTTAGTCGACAAATCGTTGCTAAAAATAGTAGTAAACATGTATTTCTTAGCAAGGTAGTTTAATGTTAGGTGGCCGTAAAAAGTATCGATGAGATTAATGGTTGAATGTAAAACGTAAGTACTCATAATGGCTCTAAAAAGGACCATTAGTGATACTTCTAGCCATTCAATATTATTATTCTTGATGATGGAGAGCTGGCTATGCGGGTAGCTTGACTTTTATCCTCGGAGTCTCCGTTCAGAGACTATGCTGGAGGACGGTATGCCGCTGACCAAAAAATATATCGTCTTCAGATCGTTCTCTAGATAACTAACTGCTCATTGTTAGCCAGGAAAGTGGGCCTGAGGATACCTTATCTATGAACATGCCATTCTTACGAACCACTGAGGACGCTGTTGGGGCTGCCCAAACTCAGGGTTGTTCTCCCTTGCTTGCTGTTGTAATATAATCTGCTCTAGTAGCAGCATCAGGTTAATTAGAATAATGGCCATAAGTCTCCAAATTGCTAGAGCAGGATGTGCTATGGCTAGACGTCTCCTGCTATTTCGCCGGAGACGTTGACGTTCAGAACGCCTCAGTATTGGTGGCTACTCGTCAATCATGGTGGGTCAGGATGGAGCTTGACGTAAGTTTCTTTTGTATTAGAGAACAGCGTCAGGATACTCAGCGACACGACTCGCAGCTCTAGGCTTTAAGCACTGTTGGTGATCGATTGTATATTTGATCCGTTGCTTGGGCCTATTATAACCACACTTATTTAATTCAATGGCAGGTTATTTCGATTTTAGTTCGACGCCACCTAGCAGATTCAACTGAAATAAAGCGCAAAGCTAGCGTATTTTTACAAGATACGTTAGCTTACTTAAGGCTGATGTTGTTAACTTTTTTAAGATAAGAACTAGACTTAAACCGTCTAGGAAGTGTCAAGAATCGGTATGCAAAATTTCAACAAAATCGATTAAGTAGTTTTCGCCGTTAGTGATTACAACAGTTGTAGCAACTTTGCTTTATATGTTAGTGAAATTAAGCTTACAGGAATTTCCTTATAAAAATAGGACCTTTTATTATCTTAGTTTTATAAGGAAAACGCTCCTTAACTTTTAGAAAAATAAAGTTATATTTACTTTCAGTTTATATTTCTTTAAAGCTTAAATACAAACATTACAATTTTAAAACACTTTAATTACCTTCTTCTGAATTCAAAACAACTCATACAATAATAAAGTTGTATTATTATAAAGATAAATGTGAGGGGCAAGGGGCACTTAAATTATGAGGTTGGCGAGGGGGGCTAGAAGAGGATGAAAAAATCCTAAAAACTTGA
Organism: Copidosoma floridanum; assembly: GCF_000648655.2. The sequence goes on from NW_019384181.1 coordinate 1,759,089, forward strand.
AAAATAATGAAATTGTTTATGAAATGTTTATTTTTCTTATAAATTATATGAAGGGCACTGAGGAGGGGTGGGGGGGGGCAAGCAATTCAAGGGAGAAACTTAAATGACCTTTCTTGTGACAATATGTATGATTAGGAAAAGAGAATTATGCAGACCTTACGTGCTTCTGAATATGTTAATAACATAACAAAATTATACAGACGTTGGCATGACTCTTTACTTTTCTGCATAGTCCCCCCCCCCTCTATACATATAATTGTCCGCATAATTCTGCCTTCATAAACATATGATGATAGAAATGTATATTTAGAAAAAGTAACTTATGTGGACAGTCATATATATATATATATAGGGGGGGGGGAAGTTTAATTCAAATAAATCAGTAGTTATATAGAGATCCGCATAATTCTATGTCATAAACATATATCTTATAAGTACGTTAAGTCTGCATAATTCGTTTGCACTAAACACACATGCATACTTGTAAGATTGTGTTTGATTCCAAAAAAACTTTCTTTTACATTTAAAAGAACATGATTTAGAAAAAACAATCAAATACTTACACTCTCATAAAAAATTCAAGGTATGTATACGTTTAAATAGACATATTAAAGTTCACAGTTTATAATTAATTCAACGCATTTGTACAACATATGGAAAAGAATTTTCAATGTTAAAAAATTTGAAATAACACATGAAAATTTTCCATTTATAAATTTACAGTGCTCAATTTTTTTTAAATTATATTATTCTTTTGTTGCCCAAGTTATTTTTTTTCTGTATTAAGACAGGATATTTTTCTCAAAAATTTTACCATGATACAAGTTTAAAACTTCTTAAAAAAAAATAAAAGTCTCTTGTACAACACTTGAATTGATTGGCGCAATCAACTCCTCAAACGTCCACTACCAATACGCAATCACTTCCAAAACTGTTGAACCCGTCAAATCTAACTGGAGCCATGACTGAACGGCATATGCAATTCACCCCTTAATAATCAAACTGATAGCAAGGTAACCAAATCAACTTTTCGGAAAAATCTTGACCAAAAAATGATTAACTATACCAGTACAAATTGAGGGGGATGAGTGGGGAGGGAGAGAAATAGAGAGGATTGTAGAAAAACGTTAAGTAAAATAAAAAACAGCAAGAAAATAAGCGAATAACAAGGCATTTTAAGAGAATTGGGTGGAGGATGGAGAGTGATGTAGGGGATAGAGTGGGGCTAGAGGCTGAATTTCCTTAAAATAACTATGTAATATAGAAATATATATAGTCATCCTACCATGATATTGGTGGCCAGGAAGATGTAAAAAAATATATACGAATAAACACACATATATACATCAACATCAGGATTAAAAACCACGCGAAAATTCGTAGGGGGTGCTTCTGATTTTACTTTGAGTAGAAATATTACTTACTTTAATTTTCATATGCAGGGAAGACTTTCCTATATCTTCTCTATCTTAGTTGACATAATATATTGTTTTTGCTCTTGAAAATATATGCTTACTTGTTAAGAAATATCATATAGCTGCGTTTGCTTGTCTGCCATATTAAGGAAGCTCCAGCGAGCTCTGATACCAACCCAAAAATAATTGGGTCAGTTGGTATTACTGCTGCAAGTACATGTAAGTATATATGATGTGCGAGGAACCACGAGCCTCATCATGTATAAATATATGTGAAACTGCATACTGATGCAACGACTTCATCAGTACTTTACGGAACATCTTGAACTTTCTTATGGTTTTCTATATTTGGCAAGGTACCATCTGAAAGCTGAGACTTTTTTTATAAAATAGTTACTGTCCTTATATGTAACTCTATAATTATGTTAAAAAATGACGATGTTTTAATGTTGCGCTATAAGAGGTTATGTATAATGTATGAAGTTTGAGAGAAAATATCTTAAAGTTTTCTGAAGTTTAAGGGATAGATAAAGACACTGCTGGAATCATCTTATCTAGTAATTAACTTACCTACGACCTCTTAACTTTTTCTACTCAAGCTCCCTTAATGCAATGAAAAGTAAGTCGTATTATAGTTTGTACAGTTTTTAAGCTGGACGGGCTTTAATAGTAAACAAGAAAAGAAAGGGATGGAGATGCAACACAACGTTGTCAAATTTCATTGAGTGAACGTTGACCATACGTATGAACAAAAACATCCTGGCTTGAACGTCCTTTTATTAAGCTACGTCTTTCTTCTTACAAATAGCTAGGATAGAGAGTGATCAGATAAAAAATTATTATTAAATTTTACTGGACGGTATTTAGATGAAATTATGAACACATAAAGAGAAAAAGAAGAGGAGAAGGAAGAGAAAAAAAAAGACATGTAAAGCGCAGTCTCGATTAAACACTTGAAATATTATTTTACAAATCAAATAGAAGACAAGAAATACTAACCAACCTTTTTTTAATTAAGCTAGAACCATTTTTTATGAGCTGTTAACTGAAAAAAAAGAGACCAGTACTTTTTTTATTTTTCTTAAAAGTTTGAACTCTAGAAAGGATTAAAATCGCTTGTTATTGTCGGTCATTTTAGGCTTAAGAAGGAATTTTTAAAAGCTTTTTACTTCAGTTATATTTAAGATATAGACGGAATTTTTATTTTATTTTAAAGGCAAAAAAATAAGCTAAGGTAAAAAATAACTTTAGAAAAAAATTATCAACGATTTTAAATTGTTATCAAACATTTGAATATTTAAATTGATTTTTTGCAATCTCTCCAATTATGTAGCAAGTTTTAAGTATTACCATAAAGTTTAAAGTCAAATTTTCTTAGGGAAACGTTTTGTTTATCAATAGATAAATTATTATAACCTTAAAAAAAATTACGTAACTCCGTACGCTACGTCGCATCGATACGTGGATCCCGTAATTTCCATAAATATTGTATAACTTTGATTAAGTACTGTAATTTTTTTGTTAAGAAAGCTTCGTGAGAAATTTTTAAACTACCTTTAATAATAAATTTATAAATGAAAAACTTCATTGATGAAACAAAAATAAAAAAAAGAAAATATTTTTAGTAATACTATAATATCAAATTGTAAGTTCCTCGTTAATTACAACATTTATTGTAGTGAATAGTATGATATTGTCATAATTTATGAACATAATTTGCGTAAAAAATTTTACTGCACTATATTTTATAGACTGTAAAAATTGTTTTACTGTCATTTTTTTAAGAGAGATGAGAATCGTACTGTTAAATTGTAATGCTCTCTTTATCGCCTATAATTTTCGAAATTGTTGTTTAAGCATTCTTTTGTTTTTTTCTTACTCAGCATTACTGGATTACTCGAAGAACGATACGTTATGTTTTATAGAGCTTCTGTTGCCTAGTTAAATAATTCTACTAAAGAACAGGTTGGATTATTCATATGTTAAAAATAAGCTTTGACAGTAAAACTTTTGAGTGTGCCACTTATTTTGTCACATGATTATTCCTCATAGGAAAATGGAATTGAAAGCTTTTTTTGTGCGTGATTGATTTTATTAAAAGGGTTAAATCATGCGCTTGCATAAATGTTTACTGCTTTGGAGTATTAAGACAGTTTTTTTGCTCATTGTAAAACCAAAATCATAACCAAAAATCTTTCAATTTGGCACAAACCGAAGCAATCAAAGCTACAAAAGAGCTTCCTTATCTGATGTAATCCAAAAAAATAAAACTCGTATGTAGTTGATATTTAAAAAGCAGTGTGATGTTACTCTATTTACAATTTAAGTCCAGAGTTAACAAAAGTACGTGTTATTATAACTGTTTAGGTAAAGCAGTAGTCTCATAAGTGTAACAAATCTAAATGAAGTGTTGAACCTAATTCAAAACAAGATAATAAAATAAGGTTAAGTGGACATAGTAAGAAATGCATAGGAAAAGTAAATTATTAAATATCGTTGACAAACAAATAAGACTTTTCATGAAATTATTAAGAGTATCAAATAAAAAATAAAAAATATTCATGTATATAAAAGAAAAAGAAGAAGAACCAATGGGAAGCAAAAAAAAATTATGAAGAAAATTAAAACAACAAACCAGGGGGTATTAATGGGTCATGGGACTCACGGTAAGAACGAAGTTCTTTAAACGTGAGATGGGTACAGACACAATGTCTCGGGTAACAAGGGGGTCGCCAGACCCACAGGAAGAACGAAGCTCTGTAAACGTTAGTACTGCATTCATGTTGTTTACTAAAACAAAAACTTGAAAAACGAATGAAAAAAAAAAAAAGACAATAAGTAGTTTAGTTCTCATGATGGTTGAACTTCGTGAGTACTGTATTTATGCACGACGTTCTCACGAAGTTCAACCATCGTGAGTACTAAACTACTTATTGTCTTTTTTTTTCATTCGTTTTTCAAGTTTTTGTTTTAGTAAGCAACATGAATGCAGTACTAACGTTTACAGAGCTTCGTTCTTCCTGTGGGTCTGGCGACCCCCTTGTTACTCGAGAAATTGTGTCTGTACCCATCTCACGTTTAAAGAACTTCGTTCTTACCGTGAGTCCCATGACCCATTAATACCCCCTGGTTTGTTGTTTTAATTTTCTTCATAATTTTTTTTTGCTTCCCATTGGTTCTTCTTCTTTTTCTTTTATATACATGAATATTTTTTATTTTTTATTTGATACTCTTAATAATTTCATGAAAAGTCTTATTTGTTTGTCAACGATATTTAATAATTTACTTTTCCTATGCATTTCTTACTATGTCCACTTAACCTTATTTTATTATCTTGTTTTGAATTAGGTTCAACACTTCATTTAGATTTGTTACACTTATGAGACTACTGCTTTACCTAAACAGTTATAATAACACGTACTTTTGTTAACTCTGGACTTAAATTGTAAATAGAGTAACATCACACTGCTTTTTAAATATCAACTACATACGAGTTTTATTTTTTTGGATTACATCAGATAAGGAAGCTCTTTTGTAGCTTTGATTGCTTCGGTTTGTGCCAAATTGAAAGATTTTTGGTTATGATTTTGGTTTTACAATGAGCAAAAAAACTGTCTTAATACTCCAAAGCAGTAAACATTTATGCAAGCGCATGATTTAACCCTTTTAATAAAATCAATCACGCACAAAAAAAGCTTTCAATTCCATTTTCCTATGAGGAATAATCATGTGACAAAATAAGTGGCACACTCAAAAGTTTTACTGTCAAAGCTTATTTTTAACATATGAATAATCCAACCTGTTCTTTAGTAGAATTATTTAACTAGGCAACAGAAGCTCTATAAAACATAACGTATCGTTCTTCGAGTAATCCAGTAATGCTGAGTAAGAAAAAAACAAAAGAATGCTTAAACAACAATTTCGAAAATTATAGGCGATAAAGAGAGCATTACAATTTAACAGTACGATTCTCATCTCTCTNAAAAATTATTGTGGGAAAATAAAATTAAAATTTGTTGAAAAATTAATTGCTTGGGAGTGTGAGGGGGAATGGTGGGTAAAGGTGTGCAGAAGAGTAACACGGCAGGATTGGGAGATATACATATATAGTGGGGAAGTGTGTAGAGAACAGTAGGTGAGTGGGACGGAGTAAGGGGGGAAACTTGAGAGGAAGAGACTTCTGATTAAAAAAAAAAAAATCTGTCGGTTTTAAAATTCCAGCCCCCCGAGTAACGCGACATAAAGAACTTCGTTCTAAAAAAAGGGCGTACTGTAGGACCTGTGCAGTGATGCAATAAAAGCGTGAAGTGAATTAGTGCGTTTCCGATAGTAAAAACTTTTTGTCCGTTGAATAAAATAAAGTTTTCCAATCAAAACTGGATGTAGAAAATACGATGACGATAATTAAATCTTGCTACAAGGTGGGGGTAAGTGTTTGAATTTAACTGAAACATTCAAATTGTTGATAATAATTTTTAATCGTTGATTATTCTTTTTTAGATTACTTTCTTGTTATAGCTAATTTTTTACCACAAATGAAATAAGAATGCACTCAGTAGTTCAAATAGAACCAGAGTTATGAACTTTGGAAAATCCCTCATCAAGTCTAAAATCACCGAAAATGCAAAGTTGCAATCCTCTCTAGAGTCCTAAATACTATAAAATTAGAAAAATTAAAAATACTGGATCTTTTGAAGTAGAAAACCCATAAAAAAAGTTTCAGCTAAATCGGAAAGGTAGGTCAAGAAATGTTTAATTGGTGAAAGAACATCCTATATAAAAGTGTATGAATAAAGTCTTTAAATATCTTTTTTACTAAATACTTTGAAATTAGTTAACTTACAATTTATTCTTTAGCTGGTCAGTTCTATTACTTAAAAATTTTTTTTTTCCACTTTCATACACAAGTGTGCACATGTATTAATAAACGAAGCTGTTTTGTTGTAACGGAGTTTTTCATTTGTATTGTATTAAATTTTTTACGAAACCTATACATTGAGAATAACTGCACATACATATAATTACTTATACATCTTAGATTTGACATCAGGTGATTACAGCGAAATAGGCAGCTCAATAAGCAAATCAAAGCTTTGAGCGAGAATTAGTATAGAGCGTCAGTTCCAGCAAGGAGTCGATAGAGAGTGGTAGGCTCGCACCCTAAAGCTCATTTAAAGCTCATTGTCCTTCTTATGTTACTCTACCAAAACCAATCAAATAGACTTATGTTGAATGAGGCTGGCTTTGTCTATTATCGTGAGAGATAAGCTTTTTATAGTGTTTCAAAATTATATTTGTATTAAAGTTATATTTACCCTTTATTTTTAATTATGTTGAGAAAAAGTAGTTGGGGTAGCGTAAAAAGTCGAGCAGAGCTGCATAAGTATACACATTAATCAAAGCCTTTTGCACGACAATAATTTTTCATTTTCACAAATTTTTTTTTTAATTAAAAACTTTGTCATCAAAAACGATGTTAAATTGAGTTTTTATTTAAAAAAAAGAAATGAATTGATTTACAAACCTTACATAATATTCATATCAAAAAAACACATGTCACAATAATTGTTTATTGATTTACAATATATTATAAACGTTGAGATTAAATGAAAAGAAGCATCTTCAGTTTTAGTTACATCATAACATAAATATTCATACATGTGAAACTTACATGAGCAAAATGGTGCAGTACTGTTACAAAAATTTTACATACACGGAAAGTGACTTCTTTTGCTATCTTAAAGAAATAAAAGTCATGCTTGTTATTGGTAAAACGTTCAATAAATTATTCATAGAACAGATATTGAAGTAGCCACAATAAGTAAGATTGTGCAAAGAACTGCTTAAATAAACAGTTGTATTTAATACTTTAAAGTGAAATTTAAATAGTTATTTGACTTGTTCTTAGAAAGGTAATAAATAGAATTATTCAAATTTAAATATATTGCCTCTATAAAAAACATTAACTAGACACTGCTAAAGTTACCTATGTAAACTTATGTTATCTGGGTACAGTGGGGATTCTTGAGGCCGAGAGGCCGAAAATGATACAATGAGCTTTTTTAGCATAAAAAGCAGCTGTAAGGACCAACAAATTTAACGCTTATTTTTCAATATCGTATGGAATTGAGCAATAAAGTGTGAATCCCTTCAATCTATTTTTTTCAAGTATTTCGATATAGTATTAGGACTTTATGTAAAGCTATTTTCAGGGCTCCAACTTAAAGCCTCAGAAAAAAATTTTGATTTTTTTTTCCGGGATCCCAATCGACAATCCTTCAAATTTCTTTGAGAACGATGCTATCATGCTAACTACTAAGCCATCAAAACTTTCAAAAAGATTTAAATTTTCCCGTTTAGGCAATAATGTATGAATTTCAAAAAAATATCATACTGACGATTAAAGCTTTTAAAAATCAGACGCTTACAAATATTATTAACATTAATAAATAAGAATCCATATGACGAAACGAAATATCTTGTAACTGCTTAGTTACTTAAACAATAGAACATATTCAAAAATTTTACATTTCAAAAGATTTATTTTGATTGTGGTGAGATATCATATTCAATGTAATATAAAGAGTGTCTACCTTTCTTATTACCTCACTTCGATGAATACATATAAAGTGATTTAAAAAAACCAGGTGTGGGTCTCAGGATCCACGAAAGATATAAAACATTAAGAAATATGTTATTTAACTCGGTAGTATTTGATTGTCTATGATGAAAATATTAGTTTTTGTCAGATAAGTGCCATCGTCTCTAGGGCTATTTTGCGGCCCAAGAGACCTGCAAAACAGGGCTCGAGGTACGTAAGGCAGCCACGGAGTCTTAATGGGGCTTATGTGGCGAATCCTATTTTTTCTACCGAGCACACACCAGCCTCCCAAAAACGCGTGAGGTAGAAAAAGTGTTTATTTTTTCGATTCTAAATAATTTTCAATTTATATTTTTACATTAAAAAGACAGTTCATTCGTAAATATATATTTTGATCAGCGAATATTATAAATTAGGAAAAAGTAAACTATGTTTGTATTTTTTTTTGTTCATTAACAAATAAGCAACGAGAACGAGAAAGAACAATAATAGACGACGAAGAGTATCGATATTACCTACCTACACAAAGATACACACATCAGTTTAACAAACGTTCGTGTGTATTACTTTCCCTGTCTCTCTGTCTCTTTTCGAATACCTGTTTACTGTGCGTAGTTGTGCACGTGCACGAATTTCGTTAGTTCTTTACTAAAGACGGGTTAAGATGAAAATTGAATAAACATAATTGGAAGACCCTGGGAAAACTTTGCAGTGTGGTCAAATATTTATATGTTAAAATAATCCTATTCACAAAGAACAAATTTGTAAAAAATAATAAAAAAACAATACTAATTCTAATATTAATTCATCATTTTCTACAAGCGCAAAATATTAAGAAAAGCAATGAAATGGGCTAACCTGCATGAGTACGATGGAAAGAGAGCGAGCGCGAGAGCAGACGATCAATGGCACTCTCTATCTCACTTACTTTTACAGGTACTGCAAAAATGCATTTTTCTTTTTTTTTCTTAACGTTTTGCGCTTGCTGAAACAAAATCGAAAGTGCTTACTTATTTTTCACCCTACACGCTGGTATTTTTATTTTTTTTCTATATTAAACCGTTAAAAGAAATGAGCAAAACGGTCTTTAAAATACAATTTTACACAATTTTGACAGAAATAGACCACTCAAAAATAATCATGACTATTTTTTTTTAAATCGGTTGGCTTCATTATATATGAAACAAAAAGTGCCCAATTATAGATCAATTTTCTAATTCATCAGTTTCTCGATTGGTGTCGATAAATAAACAGAACACAGATAGGATTGGCATGCTGCATAGCACAATCAATAAGGTCCCCGACTACCAATCCTAAAGATGTTGTTTGATTCTTAGAGTCAGTATAATTTATAAATCTTATTCACACGCATACACACACACACAGACACACACGTATATGTAAATGCTATATATACAACACATATCTGATTTTTAATTATATACTTTTCTACATAGCAATAATAATACGGGTAGTACATTTTACCAACAAGAAAGGGGTGGTAGTAAGTGCGTGAAGAAAGACAGAGAGCCGAGCCGAGCTAAGCCGAGCCAAGTCGAGCCGAGCCGAGTTTAACCGGAGATCGTGTTATCGCACGGGTCGCTTTATCGCGTCGGTCGAGCCCCAAGCGCGCCAATAAATATTCAACAGTAACAGTTATTTTCATGTAAAACAACAATAAGACCCGTAATGCTGATGCTCCAAGGAATTAATAAAGCTAAAATTTACTGTTATTCATTGCGAAATGATATGATAGGGGAAAATTACATTTCGCAATCGTAAAATAATACTAGAATAGTAGTTATGTAAAATGTAACTTTCCTCAGAAAGTAATGCATGGAATGATTTAAAATTTAAATAGGACTTTTGAAATAACAAGACTAACATCAGACATCTCAAAGTAATTGTGAATAGTAAGTTTGAAAACTAAAGTTATTGACACAAGTAATACATAACCTATAAATTTGTACATGTTAAGTAATTTTATTTTTTGAATTTAATGTTCACAAAAACCATGAGAAGATCCAAGTTTATATTTCATGAAATCTGTAGTTAGTACTATTTCATGATTATAGAATTTATCTTTTCCCTTTGAATTTGTGATGGATTGCAGAAAATGAAGGCTTCACAGATTCCTGAAAGTATTAGCTTGGAAGATCTTCTCAATGCTTAATGTAAAAACAATTTTTAATTGATAAATAATACAAATTTACCAAAGTGAGGTAATCGATGAAGTAGAAACTCTGATCATTTACTGGATGCCTTTAAAGTTATCAGTAGGTTTAACATTTTTTAAATTAATGTCAACCTGTTCGAAGTAATTATACAACATTTATTACTTCAAGATATTTTCAACTTAATAATTTTGCGATGCTTCCAAAAAATTAAGGAAAAACGTTCAAAAAACTAAATCCAAAATAATGTTTGTTTTTTATTTTAAAAAAGTTCTGACAAAAGTTGTTCATGATTTTTTGTTGTTAAAAACATTTTGAATTGAAAGCTTATGAAAACAAACAAAAATAGTTTAAACTTATTTTTTTTTAATTGAAATGGTTATGAATACTCACAACTCCAATTCCTTCTAAGGCAAAAATAGCGATTCCAAAAAAGAGTGGCAATTGAGATACACTGGAGAACTTTTTCACCTCCTTTAGTGAAGGCAGGTCAGTAAAAATGTAGTAGAATGTTATGCTTAGTCCAGCAGCAATTAAAAAATTGGCTATCATAGAAAACGGTGCTAGATACTTCAGATTTCTAACCAAAGAGAAAGCAATCAGAAGTGGTAACAGAATAGCCATATAAATTCTGACATCCCAATGATATTCCATATAATTATCAGCTACCTGCTTAATGTTTGTTGAAACGAAGACAACGTAAACACAGCAACATCCAATAAGGTCTAACACTAAAAATGTGTTTATTGTGGCTCTGTAAATGAAATTTAATAAATTAATAGTTTAATTAGTTGGGTTAATGTTAAGTTTATAAGCCAGTTGGTATTATTTAGTAACCTGCTATTAAATTTGAAAAAAGCTATATTGTCAATGTACATGGTGAAAAAATTAGAGTTTCAAAATTTATGAACTAGCTTATTACTGATAGTTTTAAGACACGGAAGTACATAATTGTAAGAATTTTTTAAATTTCTTTTTGAAATAAATAATCTTCCAAATAAACGGTTGAACATAGTCAAATATATAAGGTTGGATTTCTAGTAGTAGGTTGTCTCCTCGTTTTACGCATCCAAGTCTCTCCTCAAAAAAAATCATTTTTAACAGAATGCGTAAAAATTAGTTGATTTACTTCTTTAGTTTACCTACGCTTTTCGGTTATTTTCCCCGTCGGAATTTAGAATGTATCTATATAT
>NW_019384181.1:1770544-1785864 GCF_000648655.2 Copidosoma floridanum
TGACTAATATTACAGAAATTTTCAGTTGATCAACCACACTTCTTGAAAAAGTTATATTTTTAAAAACTTAAATATTTATTAGATATAGAATATTTGTTAACAATCACATGGAAATGAAGAATAAGGGACATTATCACTGACTTTATATAGGTATTTCAAATAAGAAGGTTTGTCGTAATAAGCAACTACTTGAATAAATCAAGAATAAAAAGAAATAATTGCAGACGAATAAATATTTGATAAGCACTAAACTCGCTGGGTTATTCAACTTTAAACTTTTAATAAGATATCCCAGCGTTTGACGATGATCTGTACATCTCAGATAAACTTTAACTATCCCTGAAAAGTTTAGCTATTACGCTTTCGTTAGAGACTACCTGAAAAGGTGAGGTTGTTAGGTGACGACTTTTGCTTAGCTTATCTCTAAGTGGACTATACATTTTTAAGTAAGCTTGAACTTGGGACTAACTTAAGAGAAATGAAAGTACTTTAGTGTAAAGTAAGGAAGAAAGAAAAAAAATTTTTTTATTTCAGTAAACAAAACTTATTATATTTTATAAATTTTAAATAAATCAGATATGACATGTATTTAAAGGAAAAAGTTTTTGTAATGCGCAAGCGTTAGATCAACAAGCTAAAATTTTTCTTGACACCCGAAGTATTGCTTTCATAAAAAGAAATTTAAAAGTATATCATCAGAATTAGGCTGCTTCTGCAAGCAAGCCTAGAGACAGACTGCTTGCACAAACAAAATAAGTTCAAACCGGAATTCAATTAAGATGTTAATTCTTAGCAACTTTAGTTACCAATTCTCAGATTAGTGTTTTCTTTAAAATATGAAAACTATTATTTGTTAGGAATAAGTCACCCCCGTGTTGTTCTAACTCTGCATTTTGTGATTCGTGATAGTATCAAATGGCAGCCAAAGCAAACCATGGACATGGCTCAATGATGTTATTATATTATGAGAAAGAATTATAATGAAGAACTCGTTAATTTCCTTATACGCTTATCCACTGTATCATTGAAAGTGGAGTCATCACTGAATAATGCTGACTTTCAACTTCATGACTCATAATGGTGTTGAAGTATGATCGCAAGCAAGCTACAAAATTTTAAATACATGATCATCACGTATTACTTTAGTTGTTTGTAAGTGACAAACAGTGCGGTACTAAAATAATTTTAGCAAGGCTAGAGCTCTGCAGGTTGATTGGCTGTATGGTAGCTGATTCTAGAGAGGGAGAAACGCTGCAACACTGCCACTGAATGCTCGGGTCTTGGAGATAAGGCATTAAGACTTGCTATCGGCGCTTTTTCTACTTCATTTATATAAGCAGCGTGTGAGTCAAAAGCGCGTCTTAAACTAAATTCTTATATGCACGATTTCTCCATGACTGCAGTCTTCAGTGGTAAAATGTCCATTTACAATAAAGACAACAAACAATCAAGAACTAGATTAATGTTGTTTAAGGTAACATTATACATTTTAAGATAAACACAACATACATGCTATTTTTTCTTCAAATTACTAAACTATCAGTAATAATTAATAACAGAATTTGCAAATAGTTGGAAGTAAAATTAAAACGTAAAAAGTAACACAAGTATAATACAATTTTATTATAAACCTTCAATGAAGACTTTGTATTGCATTAGTTTTATTTACCGTGTATAATATGCAAACTTCCTAATAACATAAGAAATTTTTTTCGGTGCTAACAGTTTATTCAAACTCTGTGCACAATAGATATCATACGCGTTTTTCCATCTTGTGTTTGTTCTTTGATGTTAACGTAAACTAATGCTGTCAATAATTTATAAAAAGTATGCAGCAATATTTTTAAATAAGTTTCGAACGTTATTTAAAATTTTGTTACTTGCAGAGTTACAAACTAGTTTTTTTATCATTCTTCTAAGAGTTTTTCGGTCTTTTCAAGTATTTCTAATTCCTTAGTCTCTAGATCTTGGTAATTACTTTTAAAACTTACCTGCAAGACATCGTACAATGAGTTTTCTAAAAGTATACACGTACTCATGTGTAATTTGCTTCCAACTATGATCCTTTCTCCTTAATGTTTCTGCTACTTCGTAATTATTGTACAAGCTACTGTATCATTATTGTCTGTGTTAGCAACATATTTCAGTTGATCTAGGAATAACTGGCAATCCTCATAGTTTTAACATATACTTATGAATTTTTTCACGTGCTCATTAAATTTTTAATACTTATCAAAACTTAGCGTTTGTTGACGGTAGTTTTTATGTATTTTGAGTAACTCAATAAAGCAATTTTAATAATATTTTGCCTATTGAAGCTCGAAATCAACATTCTGAATAAAATCTTTTAATACTGGCAATAGTAATGTAAGATTTTTGACAGCTTCTTTAAGAGGCACAACCAGGATAAATTTTTTATGTCTAACATAAGCGACAATTGTTACAAAAATCAAATTTATCTTTTTTCGGTTCTGCTTTGCTGCCACAAACCCTTTTAAATTTTAATGTATCGGTTTGTAATTCTGCTGCTTGTTTAAAACAGTACTTTGCTCTACAGTTTAAAAGTACAAAAATATTGATCTTATTTTTTGTTAACTTATCAAGGTGCTCTTGCAAATGGTCTCGTTTACTCTTTGAAGCTGATTGTAGTGGTTTAAATCCTGTTTGGCCAACTTTCTTTAGCACAAGTCACTAAAGAATAGCAGCAAGGACCTTGACTTCAAAGCAGTCACATATATATGACGCAAGATTCAACAGAGTTGTTGATGATTTTACATCCATAATAAAGAAATCAAGACTGTCTCAAGACATAAGGAAGTCAATGTCACATATTGTATGAGGCGCGTTTTTTTTTTTTTTTTTTTTTTTTATTGCACAGCCATTCAGACGAACAGTACATATAACGGCTCTGCATTGCTGTGTTACTCTATGTATATATATGCTATCGTAATTATCATGTTAAAAAATTGCCTTAGGTTTTATTGTTATGTTAATCACTTACCCATCAATAGGAGCATGTTATTTTACATGGCTTCCAAATCATCGGATCACAGTTGAAAAAACGCCCTTCAGAAATAAGTTTTCTAGAGGCGCAAGACAAGTTAGTAATGGCCGAGTTTTGAACTTGTAAGCATATGCTACCAAGCTCCTGAGCTACAACAACCGGAGCTTGAACTACTGTGCTACTGTGGCCACGTATGGGGCGCGTTCAATAGTAATTGTAAATTTCATCTGAAGGAAATAATATCGTATTTAAGTAAATGAGTATAGGCACATAAAAAATATACAAGGTAAAGAAAGAACTGAATAGATCGACGACAAAAAAATCTTAAAAGAGATGAACACTGCAAATTTTAAGTTAAAAAAAATACAGAGACTACGTGACAAGTATTTTTTTTTTATTAAAAATGTGCTGTGCATGTTAAAAACAGTCAAAAGCAAGAAGGAAGAAGACAAGATGGTGGACGATACTAAACTTATGTAACCAATTTTTAATGGTAGTAATAATAGTTTGCAGAAAAAGAGAATATTGACGTATTTAAGGTTGAGAAAATGTAAATATATGATTAAACAAGAAACAAAAAAGCAAAACGAAACATAATCAGCTTGGAAAGAAAAAGATTTAGACGGGATTAACTCCATATTTATTGCTTTAACTATAAATCAATTTGAAATAATACATGAGGAAACAAGCTCGTATAAGATTATCAAAAAATTAGATAAGTTATACTGAAGAGAATCAACAGCATTGCAAGAAATAAATTAGATGAAATCAAATTAAGTGACTTTGAAAAATCTAGTGACTTTTTTAGTAAATTTAAAAAGATAATAATTAAATTTATCAATGCTGAAGTAACGGTCAATGAGAAAAAAAGATAATTATTTACTAAGAACATTATTTCCCGTGTTAGAATATATCGGCAATCAGCGTAGACTTCGGCATGTGCCTGTCTGCTGCTATTCAAGTCACGATCATTCCCGAAAGTTTCTTTATATTTTAACAGCCACTATTTCTGTATTTGATAAACCTAAGTCTTTTTTTACTCGCTGTCTCATCATTGTGTTCACCTGCTTCGTACCTACGTTATCCTCGATCCCGGGGTAAGCTTATTTTAAGATTCCACAAAGTGGCGATCCTGCCAGGATACTCACCACGAGGTAAGCAGTGCAGTGTCATAATTCAGTGAGAAAAGTGAGATACTTAGTGTTACGAACTAAACAAAAGGCAAGTGGCCGCGACTGAGTTAGCTCACCAGCTTCTTGTCGTCTCATCTTCAATTTCGTGCTACCCACGATCTGCCATCCAGGTCAATTATCTTCAGCCCTCGAGTTCACGCTCAAGCACAGTGCCTCTAGGTCGGTGATTTGTTCAAAAGCCTCGGCCACAGTAGGTACGCGCACGTACCTGCATGCACCTCCCCCTGCCGTCGCAAACGAGTGCGGGTTAAACCAAGCCACACTACTTGGACCTTCTCCACAGCTGACGCAACGGTGTAACACGCTTAAACGTGCACTCCCACCTTGGAAATTCTTACGGGTGCAAACGAGGCCGGCAACATAACCTCGCAGGTGCATCTCAAAACTCTTTCTTTTTTCAGTACTTTTCGTGTGTGACAATGTATCACGAGTGTACGGTGTGTGCGCGTCCAAAAGCGCCCGTTTCTGGTGTAGACACATCGGTCCTTTTCACCCTGGATGACGCTGACGAAGAGACGACGTCGTGCGAAGAGCGTTACGTATACTGACTGCAATAGAGGGAGGAGGCGATGCTTCAGCAAGACCTGCAAGCCGACCTGCAGACGTCAGCAGACCACCCAGATTGGTGTTAGTACCATCATAAATTTATGACTGATGCACGAGGATGTCGCCCTCCCTGCTCTTTCAATTCGACGTCAAGAAACCGGTAAGGCCCTCTCCGCCTTAAACGCCGGAGGTGGGCAATCTAAGATCCTCGGAGAATCGCTTACACGTATACGATCGTTAGACCTGCACACGTTTTCTCATTGACTCTGGATCTATCGTCTCCCTCTTACCAAAGGCCCTAGTAAAAGGCCAGAAGCTTCTGCACCAGCCGCTTACTTTGACGGCAGCCATCGCCTCACCCATTGCCACCTACGGGACTCACACGCTGACGCTCAACCTGGGCATCCGTCGGCCGGCCACGTCACTGATACGGACGTCACCATCATGGACGTCGCCATCATAGGAGCGGATTTTTTGTCTCACCACGGCTACCTAGTGGATGTCAGGAAGAAGCAGCTCATGGATCCTGTCACGAATTTTTCCACGAATGGATTTCTGACGCCTGCAGCGATACACTCGGTGTTAGTAGTTACCACTCCAGCACGAGAGCCAGTTGGTACCTTGGGTCAGCGTTACCAGACCTCGATAGCAGAATACGCAGACATTTGCTTACCGGAGTTTACTTTAGCTGCTCTGCCAGATCTCCTAGTCTTCCACACCATACAGTTGCGCCAATTCTTCGACGTTCTACGATAAAGGAGGTTGCGAATTAATCCACAAAAAAGTTCCCTTGACCAAGATGAAGTGGATTATTAAGGTTAGACGTCTCAACAGATGGCGTCTGTCCTCCAGAACACAAAGTCAAGGCTGTAGAGGGCTTTCTGAAGCCGAACGACTTATCCGAGCTTCACCGTTTCCTGGGCATGCTCAACTTCTATACACTGCCACGGCGATTGGCACAGCCTTAGAGCAGGAGCACCCAAAATGCGTCTGGAGGCCAATTGGTTTTTTTTTTCGAGGAAGCTCACCAAGTCCACATGAAATTATGCCGCAAACGACAAGGAGCTCCTAGGGATCTACGTAGTCATCAGAGCCTTCGAACAGATCTTAGAAGGACACCCGATCACGGTTTTCACAGACCATAAACAACTTGTCTACGACATCCAACAGCCTTGAAACAAGGTCTCGCCCTGGCAGGTCCGGCATTTTGACTACATCCTTCAACACCAGGTTACCCTCTGCCATGTCAAAGGTGAAGACAACGTGGTGGCCGATGCACTCTTATGCGTAAACACGATAAACATGCCTTCCGTCATTGACCTAGAGATCGTATCCAAGGTACAAGCCAAAGACTAAGAGCTCGAGCACCTACTCTCGGACCCACGCCTTTATTTTCAGCCTCTCACCATCGATGGTCACCGCATCTACTGCGACACCTCCACGGAGGTGGTACGCGCCTACCTTCCTGTGACGATTTGCAGGATGGCTTTTGAGGTACTCCACAACCTAGCGCACCCCAGCATCAGAGCCACAACACGCCTGGTGCCGCTAAAATTCATGTGGCCCAAGATGTGGAAAGACGGAATGCGCTAGGCACAACAGTGTAAGGCGTGCCAGAAGTCCAAGGTCCATCGATACAACCAGTCGGCCCTCGGTGACTTCGACATCCCTGAAGGACGTTTTGACCACATACGTGAATTTCCTTAAGCTGCCACTGACAGTGGGACAAAAATACTGTTTGACGATCATTGATCGCTTCAGCAGATGGCCTGTTGGAGTCCCGATCCTGGATCAACAAGCCTCTACTGTTGCACAGTGGGAAAAAAACACTTTTTTGTTCAAAAATCGTCCGACACCACAATTTTTGACGTAATTTTTTTTTTTTTTTTTTTTTTTTTTAGAAGCTCCTCAGATGTCGAGCTTCAGTGTGTCACTGCCCCTTTTTCTCAAGAGTCCAAACCCTAACCTCAAAAAATCGGAAAATACAGAGAAAACAGATTTAAAAAAATAAAACTCTGCAAAAATTAGTTTTCACGGGTTTTGAGGATTCTGATTATAAATTTATTTGTTTATACAATTGTTAAATGGTAGATACAAAATGGTGGCCAAAAACTAGAAATTCTGATTTATTTTGCGTTTTTTCGTATAAATTACCACAAACGATCTTTTTTGTCGCTGATTACAAACTTATTTCTTTTATTATGTAACAAGCTTTAGTGTGTCACTGCTATTTTTCCGCAATAGTCAAAACCATAACCTCAAAAAATCGGGAAACACAGAAGAAACTGATCAAACGAGAAATATTATTGCGAAAATGAGTTTCTAGGGGCTTTTCAGGTCTCTGATCAAGAATTATTTGTTTGTATATTCAATTTGAAAATGGCGGAGACAACATGGGCCCAAAAATTAAAAATTTTGCTTTATTTTGCTTTGCTCTATACAAATTAGTACACAATTTCTTCAATCCGAAGAATACTACATCTCAATCGAAGATGCATTATCATGTTGTGTAAAAAAAATCTTGAGAAAAATTATTCTAAGCTTTAAAAAAATAACTTTATAAATGTGTCATTCTTTGTTTTCTTTCCATCAGTATCCAACGAACTACAGAAAATGACACTACACTTGACTTAAAATACCTTATACAACCTACGTTTTCCTACTGTACATGATTTTTTTACCAAACATACTATATTGTAGTAGATACTTTTCATTAAATTTTTATAATGAATTTCAGTGTTTTAAAAAATATCACGAAATTAAAGAAAAAAATGTCTTACGTCTTTTACATGTGTTAGTCCTTAATTTTGTAGGCATGACAGAAATTCTATTTCAGATATTTCTGGAATTGAGCAGTTTAGTACTATACTGTTATTTTCTGCTAACAAACAACAACATGATAGTCCGAAAAAGTTAGACAACAAAGGTTAAATCGATTTTTTAAAAATAGTTGTTAACAAAAATTAATTTTTTAAATTTTTCACTACATTTTTTAAAAGTTTTTTGAGGTAAGAAGGAATTAGTTATGTGCTCGATCAAAAATAAGTATAAATTTGNAAAAAAAAAAAACAATACCGTTATCCAAAAAAATTAGACAATAAAGGTGAAATACATTTTTTAAAATAATTGTTAACAAAAGTAAATTTTTCGAATTTTTCACTACATTTTTTTGAAGTTTTTTGAGGTTAAAAAGGATAAGTTATGTGCTCGATCAAAAATAAGCATAAATTTATGATCAGAGACAAAAAATACATATTATTAGGCTTCAATTTGAATTTTTGAGGGTCCAAAACTATTTTACATGAGGTAAATTTTAGAGGGATTTTGACTAACTGCAGCCACCATATAGATCCACCATTTTGAATTGTAGAAAAAAGCCAGACGGCAAAAAAAAGCCTACTAACTGAGCTACAGTTTGCGCCCATAAAACATTGTTTACGACCAATAGAATTTTGGACAGATCTTTCTTCCGTTTGACAAAGAACGTCCTATAAATAAAATTATATACATAGACACATGTAGGTATGTGAGTATTTGTATCTGCTATTTTAAGTTCTGAAATACATAAGACACTTTTGTTATTTAAACCAAGGGGGATCCGCATGTGTATCACTTTGTATTGAATCTGACATTTTAATTTTTAGAAACAACATAAAATTTGTATTACAAAACTTTAAGTTAAAATTGTCCATACAGTGATTATTAAATGAAGAATTAAGATTTCAATCCTTTAAAGAGGACTTGAAAGCCTCCCTAGCCGAGATGCTCTACAAAACAACGCTCTGAGTGTCGGGAGAGTTTTTCACAACCACCAGGTTGCGACCCGCCGTCTTTCATCTAAGGCCTTCGCCAGCTGCAGCAGGCCATCAAGCCAGTTCAAACTTCCAGACACGCCACCCCACCCAAGCCTTTCATTTTCTGTGACTTGCAGACGTGCACGCACGTCTTCAAGCGCATCAACGCGATAAGAAGGCCGTTGGATTCACCTTACACAGGACTATACAAGGTGATCCAACGAATCGATGACCAAAATTTTACCATCAAAGTCAACGGACGCCCCCATACCTGCTTTACGGATACCCTGAAGCCAGCATACCTAAAGCGCTCAGACATGCGAATCTACGGCCAAGCTGATGCTGCATTACCCTCGCCGGCCACAGGACCGCATGTGGGTCCGCCAACGCACCCACTGGCCCCCAAGTCTACGTCACAGCCAACACCTGTGCCACCCAAGGCCAACAAACGGGTATCGTTCATCCTGCCTGTGGCCGACTGCGATAAGTGGGGAGCCCCTGTGGTGGTTTCCGCTAGCCAAAGCGCAAAACGAAAATTGCGCAGGAAATAACAGCTTATCCCGCGAGCGCTATGTTAGAGCGTGCCATCTTCAGCAGGAAAAGTTCTCTAGAGAGCCTACCTTTAGGTGGCGAGCGCGGCCCGACTCACTCGTGGATCTTGACTCGACCAGCATAGACTTTGGCACGTGCCTGTCCACTGCGATCCAGGTCACGATCGTTCTCGAAAGTTTCTTAATATTTAAACAGTAATTATTTCTGTATTCAATAAACCTAAGTTTTCTTTTACTCGCTGTCTCATCATTGTGTTCACCTGCTTCGTACCTACGTTATCCTCGAGCCCAAGGTAAGCTCATCGTATTATTCTCCAAAGTTGTACTAATCACATTATAAATAACTTGAGCTATTTTCCGAAATACATAAATCTATATATCTAATCAATGTTAAAAAAGGAAATAAATAAATTGCAAAAGCTACAAAGTAAGGTTATGTAGATCTATTATTTAAACTATATAATAAAGTTAAAGAAAATGATATAAATAACGTTTACTATGTTAAAAATCGATAAAAATCTTATGAGTGTTGGTGAAATAACAAATCATAATTAAATTATTATTAAAAATAATACCAAAAAATTATTTAATAAAAAAGTTATTTACGACGTAAGATGTTATATGAGTCAAAAGAAAAAATATCTATTTGATAGGCTATAAATAGCCTATAATAGAATGCTAGGCCATGGTGATTTTGATTGTTAAAATTTTTTATGTAGAGAAAAGTTAGTTGAAGGTCTGCCTAATAGTTTAGAGAATGATGGTTTAAAATATGGCTCTTCTATGTAAAATACTAGTGGCCCCCTGTCTCAGCTTCGTCCGAGACTTACTAAATGGAATACCGTAGTGTGTTAACATGTAATGTGAAAAGTTTTCGGTTAGAAATTTTACATCTATTACTGACACTTCTCAGAACAAAAATCTTCTTATTAAAAACATGTTTGTTCGGAATCCATACAGTTTATTTGGTTAAATTTTAATCTGTAAGAATTACAAGAAAATATAATTATGATGAAAAGTACCATGCGTTCCTTATGCCATAAAATAATCGTTGGCCATAAGGGGCCGTTAATTTGCAGTTTCTCCCATATAATTTACAAAAGGGGCTATTGTTTGAAGCTGTTAAGATTTAAAACTCCCAAGAAATACATTTTAAAAAAAAATTTGTTTCCCTTATCTCATAAATTTATTACTAGAGCAATAAAGTCCTGGAGCTTAATCTCTACATTTTGTATCACCACAAAAATATAAATACATATTCTACTTATTTAAAAATCTGAATGATTTAAAAGGTTACTGTGAGAGTACAATGAAAAGCGGATCTCTCACGTAATGGATTCTCCATTTGTCGATTTAGACGCTGCTGTCCCAATCCCAATAAATTTTCTGCGTCAGGTTCTGGACGTCTAAAATTGACTTAATTAGATACATTTGACGTTTTCCTTCTAATTCACCCTCTTAAGACTTTTGGCATGCTTAAGACTTTTGTGACTCCTAAAGGCTATTTTCTGTCAACTTTGTTACGTTCTTATATGTTTGTTGGCAAGGTAGTTTGACGTCCGATTGCCCTAAAAAAGACCGGTGAGCTTTTTAAGTAAGGTTTTTCTTGACTAAAGTTTACAGTAATTGTGACTACCTGCATACCTCAGGGTGATTTTTTCTGTCCTGCTATCGAAGCCCCAGACTGATCAGGAAAAAAATTACGATGTCCGAAGCTTTCAAGCTAGTTGTAGAGATATTTCCCAACGTCTCCTGGTATAACGTTGAAGACGTTGGTGTCTAAAGCACCTTTTTTTGCAGACTCAGTTGTTTTGGTTATCTAAGATGGGGAGATTGGTTCGTGATGCTTGCCAGTTGGCTCAAGTTTTTTTTCCCTTCATAGCTGTTAGGTTCGCCCAGCGCAGACCTTGGAGAGGATAGGCGATTCCTGGTTAAATGCTTGTATGGAGAGTAATGTAATGTAGGGTCGTCGGTCACTGGGGTTGCCAGCCTTGCGAAGAACAACTCCGCTCGTGACGACTGCCAGTGAATGACTGACTTGATTTAATACTAACCGTCTTTAGTTAACATAGTCTTTTAGTCGACGAATTGCTTCCGGAAATGGTAGTAAAAATATATTTGTAACAAGGTAGTTTAAACTTAGCTAGCCCTCAAAAGAACCGATGAGATTGATGTTAAGTAGAAAACGTAAGTACTTATAATGGCCCTGAAAAGGGAAAATGGTGAAACTTCCAGCTATTCCTTATAATTATTTTTTATGATGAAGAGCTTGCTACGGGTAGCTTGACTCTTACCCTTGAAGTCTGTGTATACGGAGATTGTGATGGAGGAAGGTACGCCGCTGACCAAAGGATATTTCGTCTTCGGGTCGTTCCCCGGATAACCAACCGCTCATCGTTAGTTGGGAAAGTGTGCCTAGAGAACACATTCTCTGTGGGTATACTGTTGGGACGACAACTGAGAAGGAAGCTGTTGTAGCTGCCCATCCTCCTCAGAGCTGTCTTTCCTGGCTTACATTTATAGTAAAAAATTATCTGACGGCACCAGGCCGGATGGTGGAACGGTCACATAACTCTGAAGTGTTGGAGTAGGTTGTGCTCTGGCTAGACACGTCTCTTGGTATTCCGCTGGAGACGTTATTGGTTTGAATAATTATTTATTGGTGGCACTTGTCAATCCTGGACGTTCAGGGTGGAAGAAGATCTAGGTCACTTGCCCATGGGAGAAGAAGGTCGTCGGTAACCAGGACACCCAGCTGCACGACTATCATCTACATTCTCGATGCAGCTCGATGAACTAGCGGTAGACGACTGCAGAAATTTTCGAGACGCTCCAGCCTATCATAACTATACTTATTTAATTCTGTTGCGGGTAGCTTTAATTTGAAGTCGACACCATCTAGCGGATCCAGATTAACTTAAGTGAAAATCTAGTGTATTTTTGCAAAATTTTGAGATTATTTATTGATATTGTTATTTAATTTTGGAAGATAAGAACTATACTAAGACCATCTAGAAATTGTCAAAAATCGCTATGAAAAATTTCAGCAAAGTCGGTTCAGTAGTTTTCGCGGTGAGCAATTACAACGGTTTTAGCGACTTTGCTTTATATATTAGTAAGATAATCGATAATATTAATTTTCATAATAGATGTAGAGCGAATGATGTATGAGGAATCTTACATGCGGATTTGAATGGGTCTTATAGAGGTGGTTATAATGGAAATAAATACTTTTTAATTAAGGTTGACAGTTAGAGTAAAATTCCTAAAGCATACACAAAGGAGTCTAAAAGTGAAACTTATAATTGTTTAGTAGATTATACAAATGAATGAGAAAACTTGAAAGGGAAAGAGTAAAAAGATTGAGATGTGATAATGGGTAAGAACTTCTAAACGAAAGTATTTATAAACTCACAAAGCATAAAAGTATTATAATAGATCCATGCCCTCCATATGCGCAGGAATTAAATGAATCTACAGAAATATATAATCGATTAGTAATAAATAATGCAGGGTGTCTGTTGTTTGACGCAAAAGCAAATATAAAATTTTGGCCAGAAGTAGTAGACACAGCAGTTTACTTTAAAAACAGAGGTATAGCAAACAAAGGAAGACTCCATATGAAATTATGACAAAAGTAAGGCGAAACTTAAATAATATAAATCTGTATGATAGTAAAATATTTTTAAGAGTGCTAGAGGTTAAAGAAAATAAAAAAATAGGATGAAAAGACAGAAGTAGGAATATTTGTAGAGTATGATTAGTAATGTTGCTTATAGAGTCTTATTACTAAAAAAATTATAATCACTTGATATGTTTATATTGTAAAAAAGGATAAAAAATTAATAGGTTTTTATAATAAAGAGAATGCAAATTTTAACCATAAAGAAAATGGTAATAATCATAGTAGCAATAATAATTCGTTTTTTGATTAAAAATATTAAAACTGTAAGAGTAATGAAACTACCAATAAAAATTAAAGTTCAATAAGAAGGTCTAGTAGAACACGTTAAGAACCAGAAAGGTATAAACCAGAACATTATGCAACATATATTTACGTAAATAACGTTAGTGTAAGCACTTCACGAAATTATAATCAAGCAATAAATGATGAAGAGTGTGTTAGTTAAAAAGAAGCTATGGGCAAGGAAATAAATTGCATTATCAAAAAAAAAACTTAGTAGATAGACCAGAAAATAAAAAATTATTAATTTTTAATATATGTATACCAAGGATGTAGATATAAAGCTTGATTAGTTGTAAGAGGTTTTTAATACAAAAAAAAATTGACAACATACATTCACCTGTAGCAAAAATACGATGTCCTAAAATTTTTTAGCTTATTCTTCACAAAATGATTAAACTATTCATTAAATTGATGTGGAAGCAGCTTTTTTAGATGAGAATGTAAGATCTGCAGTGTATGTTACAAAATCAGAAGGTTATAATGATAGAACTGGTAGAGTAGTCAGGTTAAAAAAGTACTTTTTGGCTTGATAAACAGCCTTAGAGCGTGGTTTGAGTGTTTGGATACATATATTTAAAAAGCTTAAATTTTAAAAGAAACAAGACTAATTATTGTTTGTATTGTATACATGATAAATATAATTCAATTTACGTAGTTATTTTTATGGATGATTTATTATTAGGTATTAAAAGTCAAAATAGAATTAACGAAACGAAAAATGTATTAACAAATAAATTTAAGATGAAAAAAATAGATGATGTTAATACCTATCTTGGTATAAACTTTGAATACAATCGCAAAACTGGTATTATTTTATCACACTAGGAAAGATATATTGAATCTTTAGCAGAAATGCATGATGCATCTGAATTTAAGAGTTACAGAAGTTTGATAGAAGCACTTCCATGTATAAACTCAGGAAAACAACCAGATATTAGTTACATCGTAAACTATTTAAGTAGAATTTAAAATTTTTGAAATCAAACTCATGAGAAATATGTGATAAGAGTTATAGAATATTTCTATGTAACAAGAAATATTAAGTTAACGTATTAAAGAAAACTCCAAAGAAGATATCTTGACTTGTTTTTTAGATTCAGACTGGGCAGGTAATGTAGTTTATAGAAAGTTAACTACTGGTTACGTTATAAAGCTATTTAACAATGTAATTTGTTGGAAATCTAAAAAACAAGGAAGCGTTACAAAATTTTTGACAGCAGCTGAATATGTGGCGTTGTTTGAAAGCAGATGCGAAATCTTGTGGATAAGAGAATTATTAAAAGATTTTCTAATTATTTTTAATAAACTAACAAATATTTTTGAAGACAACTCTGGTGCGATTAGTATTACTAAATTTGGTAAGTATACAAAAAATTTGAAATATATCAAAACACATTTTCACTTTGTTAACAAAAATTGTTTAACCGGTATTACCATTACAATTTAAGTGAACTTAGAAGATAACTTAGCAGAAATTTTTACTAAGACATTATAAAAAATAAAATTTGTATCGTTTAAAAAGGAATTAAAATGGATTTAAAATGAAAACATGATTCCTTAAAATGCGTAACATGATGAAATTTCAAATTTAAGAATGTGTGTAATAATATATGTAAGTTTGAAATGACGCGTGTGGCGCTGGAGCGCTAGGCCATGAGCATGTGTAGGAGCTCTTGAGTCACTCGACTGATATATATTCGATGACGATAAGTATGTTTACTAAATAGGTAACCGTTGCTAAGGCAAGATGCCTCATGTATGATATGGAACATTTATAATAAGAAATTCAAATTTTTCATAGAAGGTACGTTCTTAAGTATTTATTTTCCCACGCTTATTTATTCTTAACAATTATATTCCTATATATTTGTTAATATATAGTTCTTGGTGGACTATATTTTTTTTAATAACATTTTTGTTAAAGTATGAATTAAACTTTAATGTTTATAAACTTGTTAATAATGAATAGTAGTACATGTATAAATTAAATTTATTTTTTTTTAATTAGTTGAAGTCATGCAAGTATTACTCCGGTGAGATAGTTCATTTTTATGATTTTCCCCTTCATACCATATCAAACCACGATAAGTTAGATCTTTTCTGTTTCTTCGTCAATTAAGAATAGTAATACTTTTTTTTTGTAAAAACGTAAGAAGCAACTTAACAATTGAATTTGTATAACTCAATTATATCTTATTCCAACAGCCAGCCTGTCACTTATTAAACTTCTGAGCATCTACGTGTCAAAGAATCTCTTTAATTATA
>NW_019384181.1:1795616-1826796 GCF_000648655.2 Copidosoma floridanum
AGATCAAATACTGAGACCTCTTTCTTTTTTTCATACCACATTGTATAAAGCCCATAGATCTTTTTGGATAAATATTTAGTAATTTCCTTGACCTTTTCTTTATTTTATTTATCTTCTTTTCTTTACTAACTGCCTAATAACTTTATGTAGAGGATGATCTATGTTGACTTTATTTTTTATTATTATTTTATTGTGAGAGTTCATTATGAAGCCTGCAAGAAAAATAGTATCAAATAACTACTGATTTATAAGTCTATTTCAAACTTGTAAGGTGTATGGCATGGGAGTATCAACCTCCGTGTCTTCATTATGAAGGAAGTTTTGGATGATTTAGGTATTTTTAGTTTCTTCATAATTTAGACATACACCTTAGTTGGTTCGTATACTTTTGATTTTTATTTTATAGTAACTTGGGGTTCTGTATCTAGTAGATTGACGGTGCGTTTTATCAATTTTTCTGAGACACTACGTTCCATATTTTTTTTAAAACAACTTCTCGCTTTGTTGATAATTACTGCTATTAAAATTATAATGATAATAGCTTGAAAAAAATTACGTATTGAAATGGAAGAAGAAGTTTGATTTTCTTCAACTTTTGGGTTGATATTTTCTCTATTTGGCTTATTATGTTATGTACATCAAATTTTTAATCCGTCGATGCTTGTTCATTAAAACTAAGTTCTCACATCGCTTTTATAGCGTCATGGAAGTAATAAAAATCCTTTGTGAGCTTATGTAATAGAGTTGAGTTTAAGTTTATTTCTACCTAATAAGTATATTTTATCCAAGTGATGATCTTACGTTTACTAGTTGAGATAAGTTTGTGTGTTTTTCCTATACACCCATTATTTATTTGTGAAAGACCTATTCCTTTTACTTTTTTTTGTCGATCTATTTTGTAAGAACAGAGAATGCTTCATCGTTCTTTATTGGGTGTCAAAAATAACCATTAATCGTCATCTGATAAGTAAATCTATCGATTTTGATGTAAATATAATTTCACAGTGTTTAAATACTTCTTCTCCAGATCGTAACAGTATAAAACTTTACATTAGTTTATGGAACAGGTTTCTTTTAATATTTTACAGCTAAGTATATATGATTATTTACTGTTTTATCACAATGATTAAACTTAACTTTGTTTAATCATAAACACGAATTATGGACTGCTGATACTGCTAAGTAATGGTACGATAGTGTTATGTAGGCAGATCCATTTACTCTAGGTTGAGTTATCATGACTGAATGTATTCTATAAACATTATAAGGGGCTCAATCTACAAGTTACCAATGTAATATAACCGTGTTTCTGTTATCTTGATACACAACATCTGATTTGCTTAGAGTGTCTATTTCACCAGCAGAAAGATTCTCTATTAGTGCTACGAATTCTAGGTTACCTGCAAAGTTTTTTACATCCTGGGCTACAATTCTAAATATTCTTAGAGAAAAAAACTTTGGATGCACTT
This sequence comes from Copidosoma floridanum, assembly GCF_000648655.2. Next base: position 1,797,086 of record NW_019384181.1, read on the forward strand.
AACTATAGAATGTTTACGCCAGGAAGAACTGCTGGGATGGCAATTGTCACGAGCAGGAATAGAGAATAGCAGGTTAGTAATTCGTCACGTTGCTTAAAAACTATGTACGAATTTATTAACATAAAATTACTTATAAATGCTCACCGTGAGAGAAGTGTTCTCAACAGCGACCGTGAACTGACTGACTGTTGCACAGAATAGTTGAATTTAAATGTCTCCAGCATTTTGGGTCTGTACATTGAAATAATACAATGAAAATAGCTAGTGGTTAACAAAAGATAAACATAAGCTTACTACAGGCGAATGTCTTTGTTTTGATTTTGTATGTAAAGAGATAATGGAGATAAGAAAAGCGTTACTATTTTAAGAGAGAGAATTTTGATGTTAATGTAGTGCAATGAATATAACTTGTAAACTGAACATACTACCCGCCTATGACGTGAGTAAATGAGACGGAATATTAATGCATAATTAATGTAAACAAAAGAAAGGAAAAAAGTTTCTTATCCAAGTCATTGAATAAGAAAAAAATACCAGCGATGTTTATGCATGTACAGAACCAGAAAGCGTCCAGCCGAGGATAGTGCACTGGGCTAGAGGTGTTCCTGCCGGTCCGATTCATAAACCTTCTTGCAGCACTTGGGAAATTACATCGGCTCCGAGCAGCAACTCAATCTCCACAGGGTTCTCTCGAAAGTCGTCGGCCAACTCTAGGCCCTGCCATTAGTTCCAATTGCTGGAAAGCTTGAGTGTGCCAGGTGTGTATTTGCTGATCAGTGAAAAGACCAAGGTGTCGAGCTTCGTGTCACTGCCATTGGTCGAAGTAAGAGTGAGGCTAGCTTGCCCGTCAACTTGTGGACCATTGGTGCCACTAAAGCCAGTGATCTCGCGAGTTTTATCTTTTCTCGAAAGCTCAAGCTTTTTTAGCAAGCTTTTTGCAACGAAAGACTGCTGTGAGCCGCTGTCCAGCAGAGCACGTACCACGTGCGTGCGACCGTCAGGACCTTGCGTCTTGACTAAAACAGTGGGGAGCAACGTAGAGTTAACTGACAATGCAAGCCAGTTACAATTGATGCAGCATTCTTTGGCGAGAGCCACCGGCCAAGCAGATGCTGAAAGTTGCACAGACGTTGCAGTCTCATGCAGCATGGAATGGTGGTTGCCGTTGCAAGCCTGATAAAGCTTGCTTGACTTGCAGCTTACAAGCTTGAGGAAACCCAAACAGTTTATGCACAGGCCTTTAGCTTCAACGACTTGCTTTCTTTCTTACGAATTTTTGACGTTGAATTCAATGCAGTGCATGATAAAATGCTTGCCTTTGCACAGGCGACATTTCTCACTTACGCTGTTGTGCATGAAGGTAAAACTGCTCCCAGCCTTCTTGCGAGTCAATATTTCTGCAGTGGCGTCGACAATCTCAAGCGTTGGCTTGGAGATCAAATACTGAGACCAAGCGCCGGTTGTTTGTGTAGTGGTCATCAAGCATCTTCCATGCAGCTTTAAAGTTCGCATCGAACGTTTGCACCGTACGCAGCATTTCCGCTGCTTCACCCTGGACATGTGTCTTCAGGTGCTGCAACTTCTCGACGTTGCTTAGTTGAGAACCATGCACGACGATAGCTCTGAACAGATCCTTGAATTCCAGCCAGTTTTAAAAGTTGCCCGAAACGGTTGGTACAGCTATAGTGGGTGGGAGACTTTTTGGTGCAGCCAAGGGCACAATTTTGTCACTTTCTTCTACTTTTGTCAAAAAATGAAGCCCAATCGAGATAAGCCTCATCTGTAGCAACATAGTTATCACCTTTAATATATCTTGTTTTTTTAGCATCGTCTTGAACTGTGCGATTTTTTTCGTGATTTATTTGAAAGGTATCCGAATTGGATCTCAACTGCTCTGAGCGTCTTTGGATTCTAGAACGTGTAAATTTTTCCTGGCCTAGCTTTTTCAGATTCACGTGCATGTTGTTGATCAGCTGTAACAACTCGCCTTGTTCTTTGAAAAGCGGTATAAAGTCGAACAACATGGCAAACTCAATACTAACGTGAAGCACGCGTGACAAACGAACCGAAGTGCGTTGAAGTTAACGACTGCCCACCTTGACGATTCAGTGACGGATGTCACCCACACTGCACTCGAACTCGTGAAGTCTTTCACGAGTACACACACACAACACACACCAATATCAAACAGATCACAGCCGAACTTTGCGAGTCAGCGCACGTTGCAAGTCTTGACCCTACATCGACGGTTAAATGATCCCCGGAACCACGCTCTACTACCAAATCCGCTATTGTAAGCGTCCGTCAGGCATGTCACCTCTCCCTTGTGCTTATCCGCAAGTGGCAGAATTATCCATTAGTTAGTATACAAGGAAGTTCCAGTTTAGTGTGAGCACCCCAAGTAGGTGTCTACGGCAGGAGCTGTTGGGTATGCCTTACTGACGAGTCTATCAACAGCTCCGGGATCAAACACGTAGGACCTGAGTGGTGGTCCAATATTTTACCCCACAATGGTGACCCCGACGTTAACATTAACGTCTCTTCTGGATATCATCATGTGATACTACGGCCCTTTGGTATGAGTTTAGTTATTCTCTGAATTCCCCATGCCTCGATGTAGTGCTTTGAAACCCCATAATTATCAACGATTCTTAACGGTCCTTGATATACAGTTTCCGAGTTCCTACTTTGCCATCACTCTACTTTCTGTCTCATCTGTATAGTCACTTTCCAACTCTTCGTAGTTGTTCTGACTGGGGAAAAAGTATGTGAGGGACTCTGGTATTACTAGATGATACTTCGCGAACTGTCCACTAGGCGTTTCACCTTTCCCTTGTGCTTATCCGCTAGTGGCAGGATTATCCATCAGTTAGTATATAAGAAAGTTCCAGTTTAGTGTGAGCACACCAAGGAGGTGTCTAAAGCAGAAGCTGTTATCAATAAGGTTTAACGAGAGTAATATGAAGATTGGACTTGGAGTCTATGAGATCCCACCTAAGCCAAGGTAGGATACACGCCGAGGGCTGAATAGTATGAGGGGAATCAAAAATATCACGCCACTAGTGTCACCTTAGGGCACCAGGTGCTACCCTATTGTAATTAGCCTTGCTCCCCCTACATGGACCTCTGGGGGGGTCGATTGTCTATATGACTAAAAAGTATAAAATAAAAATAATAGTTAATAAAACTAAAAAACACCATTTTAGCACGCACTAAAAATTATGAAATAATTCGGACATTTAATTTGATGACTCAAGAGTATTCCCTTTGCCAAATCTTCATTAGATCGCAGGTAAACATAAATAATTACCTATGCGAATTGGTTATAAGTAGATAATCATCTTTATTAAATATTTACTATGATTTATTATGAAAGAATGCGTGAAGCGTTTATGTAATCTTTACTCTTTTTGGAAAAAACGCTTCACGCTTCCTTTCATAATAAATCATAGTAAATATTTAATAAAGATGATTACCTACTTATGACTATTTCGCATGGGTCATTATTTATCGTTCATCACAAACTGAAATTGTTTATGTTTAACTGTCGTTTAATGAAGATTTGGCAAAGGGAAAACTCTTGAGTCATCAAACTAAATGTCCAAATTATTTTGTAATTTTTAGTGCGTGCTAAAAGCGTGTTTTTTAGTTTCTTAAACTATTATTATTTAGGAACAATTTAGAGAGGTGAATTATGTGGTGGTTATAGACGCTCAATTATTGTGTAGTTGAGTTTTTTTGCTACATGTTTTTCTAAAATTTTTCTATGTACTGGTGGGTGACGATATTTCCGAGTGTTAATTGAAATGTTTTTTTTTTTTTTGACACGGTTTTATGTGCAACAAGATTAGTACAAGGTAATGGGTCTCTTGGTAACAAAAAGATATCTGGAAATTTGGGAATTGGTCGATAAATTTGGTCTGGTTCGTCTAGGTTAAAGTGACCGGTATGCACATGACATTTAACTGTCTTATTCTATTTTGATTGTATTTTAGCATTAGTCTCTCATATTCCCTACTAGTATTGGAGTAGAATTCAGGTGCAATTTATTTGTGGAGTAGTTCAGTTGCGTCTCAAAAAGAGAAAATGGTGTAGCTGCATCCCAATTTCTAATGCCATTTGGTGGTTATATTTTATTTTTACATGCGTTTAATATCCAACAAAACAATTGAACAATTTCTGTTATAACACTTTTTCCAGGTTTCGGACTGGTAGTACTATGGTATTTATAAATACTGGTATTTGGAAAAATTGTTTTTTCGTTGATTAAATAATATTTTTTAAATGACACTATAAGACATGGTAAAGTACAGTGATAAATCATACTGGTAAAAATTTCTTCTACACTGCCTGAATGTTTTGTAATGGAGGTATAGAACCTGCTTGATAACAGATAATTTTATTTCTTAAAAACTGTTCTTTTTCTGCAGTGTATTTGGATTTCATCTTTCAGCTACGCATTTTAATATATATTTTAATCTGTACTGCTCTGAACTACTTAAATTTTTGTGAAATCCGCATGTGTAATTGTAAAGCTGTATTAAAACTTTAGTTTTTGCACTTTCGCAAAACTCCATTACGTACAGGTAAATTATATGATACGCGAGAAGACTTATATTACAAGCGTTTGCTTCTTAGCACTAGACTTCACTGACTTGTTTTCTGAATAAATCAAATCTTGTAAGTACGCATGTGCTATTTACAATGTACATCATACGTTAACTGCAATGTAAATCAGATATACATATCAAGAATATCATATGAAGCATGAATCACCTTCATATAATGCGAATTCAAGAAGCTATACAAAGTGAACATCGTGGCCGACACTGAATGGAGATTTTTATACATTGTTTTAACCTACTGGTCTATAGATGTAAGTAGACAATAGATTACTCATGACCAGGACACAATTTACCAGATACTCCTAATGATTTGAATACAATTCCACCGTTATCAGGATTGCTAATAACGTTGGGATGCAACTCCAGCACAGCTTATATTCGGAGGGTGAAATATTTTTTTGATCTACGTCAATCGTAACACTGTCCTCATAAGTGTTGAGAGCTGTAGCATTACATTAGCCGTTCTCATTTCTTACTATTCCTTTTTCAAGATACACATCATCATGTCCTACGTTGACAAGTGTTTAGTATCTCTCAAAGAAATTGGTAATAATCAAATCTACTTTTACTCTTCAGCATGTTCGAGCCTTGATTGATTATTTAGTTAGTTAATAAGTGTTCTTCTTATTTCTTATTAAGGTAATGTTGTTCCACATTAGTAGTATTTTTACTTTTCCTATTGTCATTAGTTGGAGTGTACCTCATTCCTCTAACTCATAATTTTTGCTGTGTATGCAACTTTCATTGTTTTAATATCAGTGAGTTTCATTAAATTATCACCTCTATCTAATAACATCAATTAGCCATATTTATCTCAAAACTGCATATCAATTTTCATGTCTCCAAACTTCTTATATTAAGAAATATTTAATTTTTTTGGGTTGACCTACGATGTATTTGTCATAAAATTGTTGTTGGTCAGTTTTATATCTAAGACACTTTGTTTTTTTGTTAGTGTCAAGGGTAGTAGTTAAAATTTAATTTTTCAGCACTTGTTTCACAAGTTTTATTGCCACCTTTTTTCATCCTTCTATATATATATGTGTGTGTGTGTGTGTGTGTGTGTGTGTGTGTGTGTGTGTGTGTGTATACACATATATACTTATTTATTTCTTTAAGTATTTTCAAAAAAGAACTAGGATTTATTACGTCTTCATCTAATACTGTAACATTATAACAATACAATAATGTGGCTTGTCGTTCTTTACAAAAGTCTCAACCTAACAGACCACTATCTTTTATGAAATAATCGTTAGGGATAACAAGAAATATTTTAGGTTTTCCTTGTATCGTTATGTATGTTATTTTTTTAGTTAAAACTGTGTGAGGTAAAATTTCGATAGTATTTATAATTTAACTAGTTTCGATACATTAATACGAGTAGAACTGATCTTATTTATTCAAGTTTGTGGCACCACCATTGTCAAGCATTAAGTATGATAAAATGATTCTTTCCTTTTGGCATAGACAACCTTATGCTTGAATGCTTATCGTTTATGCCAAGTCCCTGGCTCGTACCGATGTAGATGGTTTTAATTCTGCAGCTATGTTCATTGTTTGCAGTGAAACATCCGGTGTAGGGGATGCATTTTGTCTTCAGGGGCTCACCATCGAACGAAGATTAGGGTGAGTTTCCTTAGAGCTAAAATGATGTGGCAAACCACCATCTTTTTGTTGGTATTAATGTAGAAAATTCTGATTTTGATAATTAGGCTTAAAACTTTATAAGTTATAACTGTAGTAATTACTATTTGAGAAGTATTTATGATAATTCTAACGTATGCCCCAATATCCTTGATTATTCTTAGGATTACAATTAGAATTTTTTTGAGTACAATAACCGTCAGGATTTACCTTATTATATCGTCCAAAATTATTCTGATCATAATTGTAGCTCCTCAACTGATTTTTAGAATCTCAATATTTTCCTTAGTTTAGTAGACAGTCCAACTATTTATTTGTTCGTATGAAAGAAACAAGAGAGTTTTATGAAATATGAGTGTTAACGTACCTTTTTTTTTTTTAGCAGCTTCGGATGAATAATGTTGAAAGTTTGGATTGTTAATAGTTTGACTTGTTTTAAATTGAGTTTTTTTAAATAACTCGTAAAAAAAGACAAAGAAAAGAAAAGAACAATAAGTCACTCTTTTTGGCAAGTTGCTTTGATAATAAAGTACTTTGGCTGGTACTAACTGACTTCATGTGCTTAAGCTTAGTAGCTTGCTTCAGTTGTTACTGGACACTTCCAAACACCACGAAGTACACAGTCAGTTTTTTTAGGAAATGACTTGCATTAAGGATGACTCTTTTAACAAACTTGAAATTTAATTATTTAGAAAAAAAATAATTATTATGTAAGTCGCCACTTCATACTGAATGCAGTGGCTCAGCTTTTCAAATGGTGATGAAACTCCTTTACAGTACAGGTAACAAAGAATAACGAAATAAAAATTTTTATATCTTTTTTGGTATTTTGTCATATACCTAGATTTGTTTTGTAAACTTAATTAATTTCTTATCTGAACAAGATTACCACTTTAGAAAAGAAGTTTGATATAGAAAAAAATACAAGCATATACTTTTTACATGAATGTGCGTTAAAAATTTGTTTTGTCTATCTGTACAGGATAATATTCTTTAATATTTATCATTTTGTAGAAATTCTTTTTTTCTGATAATTCTCGTATCCAATTTTTTAAATGCACAGGCTAACCATTGTATAATTTTATGGCTGTAATGTAACTGCTTTTAGTGCTTAGTGTTTTTAACTTTTTTTTTAATCGTATAAGTCTTTTAGAAATTATTCTTTTTGAATTTTAATGCCTCTTTTTCATCTCTTGGTAGTACGTAAAAATTCTTAATGTAAGTTTTGAGTTATGTTTCGAGATTATTTTGTAGAAAATGACATTTATTTATTATTTTCAGAATTCAATTTTATGATCTTTATACTGTTCATATTGTATTTATTGTAAGCTTCTCCTCATGCTAGCTTTTTATTATACACTACGCTATGAAAAAGGTGTAATTATTTTTTATAATGTATTATGATCCATGTATTTAGATATTTTGTGAAAAATTAAAACTAAATATTTGTTTTTTTAATATGTGTTTGACATGTTTAGTTATAATTGAAAAATAATTCTAAGTACTTGTAATATTATACTTTCTGTATTGTCTTATCTTTCATAGTTATCTCATTATTCCTCGGAACACTATGACAGTATTTTCCGAAAGTTATAAATACTGTATTTTCTATGGTTGAAGATAGTTCATTTAATGCCAGCTAACTAGCTGTAATTTGAAGGTACTAATTCATTTTTTTTTAACCGTATGCCAAGTGTCTTCAGAAGAAATAGTAGCCGTGTGGTCAATGAAAGCCAAAACAGATTTATGATGCATCGAGATTAGACGTCATTTATATTAATAAGAAATAGCCGTGGACCTAAGACCGTTCCTTGAGGAACCCTTATATTTAAGGTGGTAAAATAACTTTTTGTTTAATTTTTTTTTATTTTTTATTTTCTGTTGCCAATATAGCTGTTTATGAGATTGTGTGTTGTACTTCTGATACCACACCCGTATCAATTTTCTAGCAGTATGTTACGATCAACCGTTTCGAACTCCCTTGCTAAATCTATAAAAGATGTTGCGATTGACGTACTTTTGTCATATATATAGTGTATTTATTTAATAATATTTTTAAGTGCGTTTTGGGTTTCTTAAGTTCTTATGAATCCTTGTTAGTTTATAGCTTTTATTTTATTTTTAATCCAAAAAGTTGAAAGTTTATAATGTTACAATTTTTCAAACATCAAATGCAAAGTTTGATACAAGTAAAGTTAGTTTTTTTTCTGTAGTTTCTTGCTTGCTTTTGCATTCGTAAATGAGTATAACTTTAGCTTCTTTTAAGTTATAAGGCCATGTTAATTGTATAACACGAAAATTTAAGATATAAGTCAAAAGCTTTTAAAGATTCCTAGACAGTAGTTTTAGCATCTTAAAATTTATTGCATTCATCCCACTATTTTTATTTTTTAGTTTGCATGTTGTAGTTTGTACTTCATGTGTATTAGTGAGAACTATGAAAATTGTTTCTTTATTTACTGGAGGTAGACGTCTTATTAAATTTGTTGGTATTGTCATTTTATCGCTAATATTTTTGCTTATATTACAAAAGTACGTATTAAAATTTGTTTGCCCTTGTAGCTTCGTGCTGTACTAGATTTGTGTCTTCTTCTTAAAAATTACATATTGCACTTTTATTGTCTGGTAGTTTTTTGCTTATTCTTGCGTTTATAACTTTTCATAGTTGCTTTGCGGTGTTACAATTTATCATAACCATACTTTTTTCATGTCTCATTTTTGTATGTTTCATTGTTTAGTTCAAGATTTCAACATATTTTTGTATTCTAATCTATTAATAATACTATATTCTAGTTAACGGTTTCGGATATTGAATAAAATTTATTGTAACTGGAAGAAGATTCATGGTTTTCTAATGTACCGTTTTTGGCTTTGTGTATCTGAACAAATTTTTAAAATTTATGCAGTGTTGGAATTTGTAATTTAAAGAACATTGCTTTTATAGTGTCAGTTTTAATAAAAATATTAATTATGCATAAGCCAGTTCCATTCTTATTTAATAGCTTGATCGTACGAGTGAAACTTGGATACTATTAATTTTCCAACAAGCTGTTCAGAAAATCTACTGTCAGTGTATCAATTTTTTAATGTTTTTGTTAAAATTTGAAATTATTGAATAAGATTTTTAATATTTTTCATTGCAAATTGTTTTTTAGATGTCGGATAAATTTAGTACGTAAAAAATGAAGACATTTATACATTGTGAAAATTCCAACTTAACTGTCATAATTAAGTTTTTAGCATGTGTGTACTATATTAAGTTTATGTATTTAAAATGTAGTGGTATAGTATTAGATATTATTTCCAATCATAGGGCCATGTCATTATCCTTTTATATTTTGCTAGAGTTATAATAAAGTGTATGTCCTTTTAGTTAATAATATTGATTGTGATCGAGTTTAAGGTCTCAGCTCAAGCTATTAACAATGGTTTTACTTGAAGTCTCTCGAAGAAGATTTTCACTTCTTTATTTGTATTGAGGCTTTTTAGATTTACTTGTAGTATGAGGTCATTTATTTTTTTATTATCTTTGAGAGTCCCAAGATTGAAATATCCTCGTTCAAGTTTATGTGTTGACTCATGTTGTTGTTTGGCTATAGTACATAGCCAGTAAAAATAAAGTCCGTTAATGTATTGATCGTTCATCTTATAATTTTTCTATCTTTTCTAGTGTAGTTATTTCAGGTGGTATTGGATAATAAGTTGTCTTAAAAAGGTTTCTATTTTTTCTTTTTTTCTAAGTATTTTACATTTCATAGAATCGCTCAGTTGATGACTTAAATGACTCAGTTGATGTATTAAAGTCATGATTACTGTGACTAGAACTAAGGTATTTTATGGTTGAATTTTCACATTTTGATGTCTTGTGCCTGTATTTTTATTTACTTTTATTTTTCTATACATTTTTGAGCTTATCTCTGAGATAACAGTGGTTTTGTTTGTATCTTTGATTTTGTACATGTTCAATACTTTTCGTTTTGCTTGTTGATTGAAATTTCTCACGTTGATGTCTGTTTTAATACTTTTTTTATTTATATTTGTTGAACTGTGTACTATTTTTTCTTTTTTTTTTTTTTTTTAGAATTTTTTAACTGTAAAAATCTAACTTCACATAATTTATTAAGAGATTGCTTTAACAATTTTTTAATGTCATTAACACTTTGACAATTTATACAGTCTATGACAAGTTGTTGGTTTCTAATGTACATGTTTTTTATTTGTATACCAGCAGTAACTAGTATCTGTTGGATATCATTACTGATGGGAAAGTTTGGTCCATTTTTAGTACCACTTACATTTTTTACTATAAGTTTAGGCATTTCTTTTTTTTGAGGCATGGGTTTGTTTATAATATCAAAGTAAGACATTTGACAAATTGACAAATTTAATAGAAGAATATAAACTTTTTTCAGCGCACTTTAACGTTAGATTTAGAGATAAGTCCAGCTTTATTTAAGACATGTTTTAAAAAAATGTATTTGAACCAAAAAACTATTACGTATTTCAATCTAACTATGTCTACCAACAAACATCATACATTACAAATAACTCTTCTTCATTTAATTATTACTTTATTAAAGTATGACATAAGCCACATTTATTAAATTTAAAACTAAAGGCAAACATAACAAATAAGCTTGCACTTCATAGGGGAGACTGGGAAATGACAAGCTTACTAGGTAACTCTAGCACCTCAGTTTTTCCCGAATAATGAAATATTTTTAATTAAAACCTTGTAAATTACAATTCCTAATGCGATTACTTTTTCCCTCTCCAAGTAAAACACTAAACAATGCAACGTAAGTTTAATAAAAAACATGTCAAATTTTAACTAATAGAGTGCCTGCTCTCGAATTTTTAATCGCACACACTCGATACAAACGAACCTGTTTTAAACTATCTTATGATGTCTATTTTGAAGATTAAATCTTGAGCTTCAACATGCTTCTTTTAAATTTTCTCTAGGAGGCATGGAAAAAAAGTGATTTAAAAAATAATAACGTGTTCTGTATGGGGAATGACTAGCACCTTAGGGCGGGGTGCTACTAGCACGGGAGGCCTCTATATTATCGGTGAGCTCTGACCGTAAACAGATTTCCTAACTTTATCCAGATATGTAAAAATTGTGATACACAGTGATACAAAAGGCGATTTAGTTCTTAAGTTGTTTATTGTTTAAGAAAATTTGGCAAATGGTGCGTGACTACAGAAAAAAACTAACCAAGGGAACTGGGATGAGAACCAAATGTCAATCAAAAATCAAAACTATAATTCCAAAATTACAACTTCAATATAATTTAAAATATTTGTCATATTTATACATGCTCTCATTATTTTTTTATTTCAATTTTGTGTGTACTGAATAAAAAAAAAAAACTTCTTTTTCATAATTCATTTTACGAGTTACTAACAAATCATCGTGATTTATCAGGCTAGTGGTATCTCACCCCCTGCTAGAAGTACCTCACTATGGGGCACTACTAGCAGTTTTCAGAGGTTTGGTTTGTGCTGTTCTTAAATAATAAGTTTCATTATTTTCATAAAATTTGCTTGTGCTGTAATAACTACATTCTTTTTTCTTCCAAAATCGATTTTTTTGCTTAATCTTACTTTAAAATTAAAGCTATAATTAGCTGTTGAAGAAAAGGTATCCATCATTCCCCAGTCTCCCCTATTTCATTTTTTTTCTTTTTCTTTGGACGCTGTAACAGTACATCCTGAAAATGGACAACGCGTGTGTTTCACAGCAGCAAATGTACGTGAAAGACCAACATTACTACCATCAAGAACTTTAACTGGGCTCTTTTCATCGTGCGCAGAAAAACTGTTTGCAAAAACATTACTTTATTCAGAAGTGCCACAATATTATACGTACAATGCAACTGCTAAAAAAATTGAAGGTCACAAGCAAAGCAAACTGATTAAAGGACAACGAAATTTATATTTATCTGACACTTTGGGATGTTTGTACACTATCCATCCAAATAACTAAGAATGTTTCGAGCCACAATTGTTGTTAGTCAATGTGTGTGGACCGACTTCATTTCAACAATTAAAAACTGTTAGTGGTGAAATATGTGCTCCTTTTCGACAAGCTTACCAAGAATTAAATCTTCTTGAGACCAATGCTCATTGGGACACCATCCACATCAAACGTGTATAATAAAGCGTTGGTATGGATCAAAGTCATGTATTGGGCAATCGTTAAAAAGAGATTGATTGAATTTGATATGTGTACACCAAATCGGCTTGAAAATCACGCTTTCGATCGAGATTCGCAACATAAAGTTGAACTCAATGTTCACAATTTGAGTACAATCATGAAAACAAATCCTCCACAATTGCTTTCAGAACAGTGCATCGTGCATGACACAATAATGCAAACAGTTGCTAATCAACACAGTGTATTGTACTTTTTAGACGCACTAGGTGGCACAGGAAAAACATTTTTTATATCAGTCATTCTAGCAACTATTAGGTTACGGAATTAAGTCACATTGGCAATTGCATTATTTGGAATTGCAGAAATTCTTCTGCCCATTCGGTACTGCAATTGCCATTGAACATGTCAACCATGAATACTCCAACATGCAGTATCAAACATAATTCTGGAATGGGTGAAGTTCTACGAGAATCACAAATTATCATATAGGATAAAGTTACTGTGGCACACAAAAAGTCATTGGTAGTGCTAGATCGAAGAATGAAAAACTTGAGAAAAAACACTCAGCTCTTTGGTAGCGTACTCATTTTACTGTCTGGTGATTTTTGGTAAGCTCTACTAGTTATCCCATGCTCAAAACCTGTTAATGAACTCAATACATATACAAAATTTTTAGTTCCATGGTGACATATCAAAAAGTTCACACTACGAATGAATATGCATATTTAATTACAAAATGATACATCTGCCAGTCATTTCGCAAAACAATTGTTGGATATTGGGAATGGAAAAATCTCTATAGATCAACTCACACTGTATCAAATTACGAACCAACTTCTGTAAGTTGACAGCAAACAGAGATGGATTGATTAAGAAAGTCTTTTTAGCTATCGCGTGGGATTACAAAAATCATCGTTTGCTTAGTGAACATGCTATTGTAGCAGCTAAAAACAATAATATAAATGACATCGGTTTCATTATAAAAAATAAGAAATCAGGTTAAGTGATAACTTATTTGTTCATCGATACTGTCATGAATTCTAACGAAATTGTCAATTATCAGACAGAATTCTTGAATTCACTTGATTTGCCATACATGCTACCACACATTTCAAAACTGAAAGTTGACATACCAATAATTCTTCTTCGTAATATAAATCATCTGCGACTTTGCAATAATAACCGACTTTCAGTAAAGAAATCAATGAATAATATTATCGAAGCCGCAATTTTAAATCTCAAATTTTAAGGTGAAGATGTGCTGTTGCCATGCATTCCAATGACTCCAACAGATATGCCATTCGAATTCAAGCGGTTTTAGTTTCCAGTACGACTCGCAATTGTACTGATCATCGATTAAGTGCAAGGACAATCCCTGCAAATGTGTTGAGTGGAACTAGAAAATTCTTGCTTCTCACATGGGAAACTGTACGTGGCCTACTCAGGCGTTAAAAAATTGTCTAATTTGTTCGTGAACTTACCAAAAGGAAAAACAAGAAACATTATTTATCCACAAGCACTCGAATAAATAAAAAAAACTGAAAATATAATTAAAATAAATACATTTGCAATCAAAATTATCTAAATGTGATTTTTCATATCAAGTTTTTTTTTAAATTATTTTGTTTTTAAAATTGCAGTAACGCATGACAGGTAAGCTATTTATGAGATAATCTTCTAAAATGCATTTGTCAGAGTTATTTTATATTAAAGTAATGTTTATTTGGTGTAGGATATTGTATTTTTATATTAAGGTAACAGTTTTTAGGAGCTTTGCAGTCGATAGTTTGCTGTAATCCAAGAAATCTTACTGTAAGTAATATTTAAAATATTTGTCTCGAATGTAGACTTTCCACCACCTAATTACTTTTAAGATCATAGGTTATANATTATTATATAATACTTTATTGGAATCTATTGATAAAAAGATGCCGTTAACTCTCTGTAATAGTGATAAAGTAGACTTTTTAAACTAATAAATGTTTAATTATACAAATACAAAAAAAAAGTCATTATGTTAAACTAGGTTTACTTTTTTTTTTTTTTTTTTTTTTTTTTTTTTATCCTTCACCACCCGTAGGCTCAGACATGACTTTCTTTAACACAAGCACAGTGTTTATTAAGCCATTGGTGCACCTGGGTTATGACCAGATATTTTCACGTACAAACACGAGGGCTAACCCAGTCACACCTATCATCACGTAGATGAAGCATCAGAGAAACAGTTAATCGACCCATGAGAATCAACAGCACAGGCAAAACGGCGAGACTTGAATGGTCACCCACCCAAGTACTAACCGCGCCAAATGCTGCTTAACCTCGGAAATTGACGGAACTGCAACTCTAGCGTTGCGTTACCGTGACCACTACATTTCTTACAACAATAAAATAGCTGCTATAAATAAATGATTACAGTGAAAAGCTCTTCCTTTTATTTATCTTACCTTATTCTATTTTACAAGAATACTAAGCTTAACCCTTTGGTGATTTACTGCTATGTCTTACTGTAAGATAAACGGCTTTGAACCATACGGCTTCTAACCACTGGCTTAGAAGTTTTCCATAATATTTTATCTTATTTCTTGATCAACGGAGTAGTCCTCCGATTCAAAATGTCCATTTTTCAGGTGGATTCATAGTAGCTTTGTTGCTATGAAATTGTATTGTATGGTGAATAATCCACTACCAAAAAGTATTGAGATATTTTAAAGGAATCCTATACTACTTGTAATAAGTAAAGTACTTAATAAGGCTCACTAGATCAGATTCCCAGAAAGTAAAACATAGATATCATGCTTCATACATTAATTGTGAATGGGATCATCTAGGTAAAATTCATCAGATTTAACCATTTGTATGATGTTTTAATACATAAAGTTGTTAATAAGATTTCGTGGATGGTATTCAAGTAAAATGATTCAAAATACTTACCAATGGCGTTGTATAACTGCCACTGCTACACCACATCTAATTAATATCACTTTTTAGTGACCAGGATAATAACAAGACAACTTTGGAAAAGTTAAATAAGCTTATCCTAAGCAATGGTATGTTTCTCCCTAGAGAGTATCAGAACCAGACCTAATGTATCAGACTTTATCAGAAAATTAATAAGTCTGTGAAATGGTTCAAAGCGTTCAATTCATGGATCTTGGAGTATTTATAATTTTTGTCTTGGAAAGAATATAACCTCTATCCATAGTGAACGATATGAATAAGATACTAATTTTTACAAGTAAGTACCTCATTGTATTTAAAAATAAATTTGTAAACAAAGTCCACAACTTTTACTTAAGAATTAAATCTATTAATTTTTGTTGAAATAATAATATTTATAGAAATTAAAAAATTATTATTATTTAACTAAATTGTGAAAAATTGTTATGTGAAGTTAAAATACTGATAAAATTAATTTAATCTTGGAGATAAAACAGCTTCAGACGAGCAACTATCTAGACGGTCGTGGTCAACCAGTGGTTTCCCGGATAACGTTTTCAACAAGCATTATAACTTCTAGTTTACGACCACCCTTTCTTTAAGTAAAATCCTTGTAAGATGGTGATAATCAAAATTTAAGAGAATTTTATTGGTCTTTAAGAAACTACCAGATCAGGAGCCAACACACAATTAATGTCTGTGACTATACGTTGGAGAGTGAGTTCATTGCCTAGTATTGTTATTATTTGATTCGTGTGGATTTTTTAAGTTTAACTTAGTGGATTTAAGTTCATTTTAATTGAATATAGTTAATCATAAAAGCAAAAAAAAGTAATAAAAAGATAAAGAAGAGAAAGGAGTATAACTGGAATAACAAATTTTTTGTACATTCTTATATGATATGCAATGCCTCCTGACAAGTTGTTAATTCTGAATCCATACATAATTTGTTATTAACTCTTATAACTTAATTTCTTATGATTTAAGCCAAAAACTAATAGTAAAGGTACACTCTGTCAAACAATTACAGCAAGCGCAGTATCAACAACTTTGAATGATAAAATAGAGCATAGTGAAGGAGAATAAACAGCAGTGGCTTATAGAAATCTAATAATATTTAATGAAATATTGTGACAGGTATAAAAAACAAAAAAAAGAACTGTTTTCCTTGATTTTCAAGATATGTATCCATGGAAATTATCCCACGAAGAAAAGCTCTCTTTTCCTGTGAAAAATATTGCTGATTTCTAATTATATTTTTATAACTTATAATTATCTGTGAAAGTTTTGTTTGTCATGTTTATGTATATTGTAAAACAAATATTAAATTAGGTTTACTTATTATTTAGATAAGACTTACGTTAGATAAATTATTCTTTACTTTTTATATTTTCTATTTCTTTAATGACCAAGTAAAGTAATACCAAATATTCTTAAATCATTCTTCATTATTATTATTATTAGGTTTTGCTAGTTCAGACTAAATACTGGAGTATTCAAGTTACATTACTAAATTGGAGTTCAATAGGTATATATTTGTCGTAATACTCCTTCAAAACAATTAAAAAAAATGCTGATACTGATTATTCAGCTTTTACTAATTTTTTCTTTAACACATCTTTACATGTTTTATGAACCATCAGATTTGCCTCAGATCAAGTTGAAGAACAATGAAAGTAAATAAACGGTGCTGTTTCTGGCCCTGCTAGCTTCCTCCTAGGATGTCATTAGGGAAAAAGGCTCAAGCTATTTGCACGATCAGGCCCTGGGTCAGAAAGAGGCGGTAGGGGGATTGGGACACTTGGTGGTATGGGAGCTCGAGCTATCGGGCGTTGGAGGATGAGAATGGATCAGTGGGTGGTAAGGATAATTCAGATGGTAACGTAAAAGGGGTTTTGTGCTCTAGATGCTGGTAGCTGTAAAAATGGGTATTAAGGAGAGACCACTTCCTTTCTTCTTAGCTGCAAATCAAGCTCTGATGTCAGGATGGCCTTATTGGTAAAGGCTATTGACAATCTCAGCTTATAGTGAGAGGAAGATGATAAAACATAAACGAGTATTCATCTTGTATAGATGTTTTTTCTTCTGTTTATTATTTAGGCGTCCATGAATTTTTCTTTTTTTTTCTTAAGAGTGGTTGTAACGAGTTGGTAGAAAAAATGTATACTCTTTCATTACAAAAAAGAGATTGCATATGCCTTTTAACCGATTATCATTGACTTACTGGACGCAGTACTTTGCTAAAATACCTTAGTAACTAACGGAACTATTATTTCTTAATAATCTGGATTTATTAGCCATGGACAATGACGTTCCACTCCTTATTTCGGTGTACAGGGTACCAGTTTCATTTTTTTTTTTTTCATTTCAAAAGCGAATGTATCAAGTGATGCTAGTTGTCAGAAAAAAAGTGTATTTTACTTTATTACTAAACATAAATCAAGTATCCCTTTCAATTACTTAACGCTTCTTCTTCACTTCTGATGCAGTACGTAGACAATAAATATACCTATTACTTCTAATTAACATGCATGCATTAGTCATGACCAATGATTCGCCACTTTTTACTCAGGTGTAAAATGTACCAGCGTGATAATTTTCCTTTACGAAAGCAGGCACCATGAGTGATGTGAATTGACAGAGAAAACATTTTATACTATTTAATTACTGAAAACGTATCCCAACGTTGGTTAACTCATCTTTAACGCAGTACCTTGCTAACGAGTACAACGAAAGCTTCTTATTTACATAGATAAACATATACACACACACACATCCATCAGTCCCAGCTTATAATATTTTCTCTCATAACTTGAGTATATAATATCCCAGCATAATATTTTTTTTCTCAAGAGTTGGTCCATCAAGTTGTTAGAAAAAACACATACACCATTCTAATACTAAAAGCAAAAATATTTTGATGCAGTACTTTTCCAATGAATATAGTTATCATTTTTTATCCGCATTCATACATTAGCCGTATAGGATAATTAATTACTTTTTATTTAGGCGTATAAACGTACCAGTGCAATATTTTTTTCTTAGAAAGAGCAGGCGTATCAAGTGATATCAGTTGCTAGAAAGAGCATATGTACTATTTCATTACTAAAAATGTATCCCAACGTTGCTTCGCTTACTAGTCTTTACCACAATACCTCATTTACGGGTAGAGTCAGTCAATGCAATAAAGTAATTTTAATTGGTGCAATAATAAGGACGCATAAGGTAAAGAAATCTACATCGTTTAATAAAGAACACACTTATTATATAAGGATTGGCATGTCAGGTGTAAATTAAGTAAAGAATGTTGTTTTCTTGTTGCTAAACCTTAAAAATGCATTTTGTTAAAGCTGTGTTACTCCTTACAGCAAACTGAAAATATTCAGAAGCCCAATTTTAGGTGGATCTTAGGCTCAATTTCAACTTTGATAGTGAATGGAAATAAGTACTATACAATGAGTAGTGGTTCTTACATAAAACTCTCAACATAATCATGATCAACAGAATAACAGAATCATGTGTCAGTTCATTGTGTATGTATTCGTTCAAGAAAATATAAATAGTTATTAAACTATAACTCTCCATTTGACAGCAGAAAAAAAATAGACATATTGATTTTCTGCATTTACAAAATCATTATACTAATACTTATAGTAAAGAAAAATCAAAGAAACAAAAAAATATACAAAAAGAACATGATTATTTACTTAGTGCTAAGACAATGGCAAAATAAGGTAGAAGAAGATAGAGAAGAAGATGTGAAAAAAATCAATATGGTGATAGTAGTGTTTATAATTATAATGATGTAAGCTACCACTACGTATGAGTTAAAGACTGATCTAGGTTGGTAAGCAGCTCTTTAATAAAACATCAAAATAAAATACGTACTTGCAACCGCTGTCTTCATTACTTTATAACTGACGAAAAGTTGAAAACACATTAGTGGTGTATGTTACAGTAAACAAGTGTAAATGAGTTTGCTGATGTAAAGTAATAAAATTAAATATTTGAAAATAACGTGAATAAAAATCATGCACTATTGATAGTACACGTAGATTTTGAGTGTATATCAAAATCTGTTTACAATAGTGAGTGAGCAATACAACACTATGAAGTAAAAAGTCTTGAATATTATGTAGAGTGCAGTTTTAATAATGCAAAGTTACAATACGTTTGCGTCAGAAAATAAGCTAATAACAGTAAAAGTCCAGTACCTGGTTTGTAAAAAAATTGCAAGATCTCGCCTTAAATTAACAGAGCATGTGCGACAATACAGTGCTAATAATATTGTTAACTAAAGAAGAGGACTTTAATTTCTCGATGCTGACATATGTCGTATATGTAAGAAGTCTACTAAAAATTATAAACAACTCGAAGATCATTTTTTATTTACTGTATAGAAAGTATTATATTTATTTTTTTAAAGATACAAGTTTTAAGACTCGTAAGCAGTACCAATATTTTCTATAATCTCATCAAATACGATGTCCACTTATTTATGCAAGAACTTTGAACTTGCTTTCCTGTAAGAGTACAGCCTATTCTGTAAACGAAAAAATAATATATTTCTTGTATGAAATACAATAGTAGTATGAGCTTGCGTTTCATTTACTTATATAGGTTTAAACGATTGTCGCTTTATCAGTTGAGATCTTACTTAGGATAGTATGATACCTTGAAAAGGGTTTTCATTTGAGACAATAAATACTCTTTAAAACAAATAAATATGCTAAAAAAGAAAAGTGTATTCCCATATAATTATGTAGAACCACTTGAAAAACTTGAAGAAATAACGCTTCTATATAAATATGATTCATGGAGTAAACTAAATGTTGTTCATAAAAATAGTGAAAATTATACACATGCTTAAAAAGTACGGAAAATTATTCTTAGACAGTATCCAGATCTTTACCACAAAAACTTTTTTACTTTTGTTAACAAAAACTTTTAAAATGCTTACAAAAAACTACCTCAAAGTTTCTGAATTAGATCCCGCTTATTATTTAAGTACTCTTGGCTTCACTTGTGATACCATATTGAAAAAAAAAAAGTAAGTTGTGTGAAAAAAAGTGATAACTGTGCTTTGGTTAGTGATTGGGAATTTTCTTCAGATTTCACTAGAACTCATTTCTGCTATAAATATGTTTACATTCATTGAAAAAAGATTTTAAAGAGGAATAAGCCAGTGCTGCAACAGATATGTAGAAGCTGATAATGCTGTACGGGAATTATTAAAATGATGTAACTGAAAGTTTTAAGGCATACTTTGACGTTAATAATTTGTATGGCTAGGCAATGACTTAAAAACCTACTTATGGTGGGCTAAGAAGCCTTATGATTTTTATAATGTTGGCAACAAAAGTGCTTACGAATATTTTTTAAAAGTGAATAAAAAGTATCCTGAGGAGCTCCACGATTTTCATAAAGATTTTTCATTTTGTTCGGAACACATTTAGGCTCCAGATACAAAGAATTCTAAATTATTCATCTCAATAACAATAAGAGAAAAAGGGCCACAAATAAGGTTTTCAAATTATTCAATAATGTTATTTTTATAAAAACGATAGAAAACGAGAGAAAACGTATCAATATCAAACTTCTTAATCATTGAGGTACATGCTATGTTGCAGCAGCGTACATTGTAAGGCCAAATTTTTACATCTGTGATATTTTTGATAAGAATTTCGTAGATATATAACTACAAAGTACAGAAGTGATGATGAAAAAGTCTATATACATTAGAGGTAGTGTTTTTGACTTATCAAAGTCACTTTCATATAACTTTTACTACGATTATATGCTCTCTAAACTGAAAAATAGTTGGAAACTCTTAGAACACTGTTACAGACAGCTTCATTTAAAAAGTAAGAAGCCATGATATTTATAAAATGATAAAATGGGACATTAATAAATTTGACATATCAGATAACCCAGAAAATAATAAATTTATGGTACCATAAAAAAAGGAAAATCGTGGGGCTCATGAAAGTTAAGTGCAAGGAAAGTATTATACTGAAATTTTTTGGGCTCAAAAATAAGATGTACAGTATTCTTGTTGAATATGTAAATGTGATTGAGACAGCAAAAGGTGCTTCGATTAACATAGTAAAAGCAACTATCAAATTCAACGACTGCACTGAGTGCTTATGTGACCAAATTAAAAACATCAATCCAGAGATAATTAATATGAGATGACGTCATCATAAGCTCCACACAAAGGGAAAAAAAAAAATTGTTCTCAGTTTCCAAGATAATAAACGATATCTTTTATGAAATACTATGAAAACTTTTTCATGAATTAGAGTCCCTACATCTTGAACAGCATCAACCAGAAGAGCTTAGTTAAAGCTAAGATGAGCTACCAAAGGAATTGACTACTTTATTGTCCAATTTAGGCAGCTCAGATAAGCAACAAGCTCTCAAAAGAACATGTTTGTAGCTAAAAAATTTATACGGAAATAATTAGATTTATTTGGAACAGTAAATCTCAGATATTTAAGCTTGTGACACGTTTCCTTATTTATTTGTACTTTGTTACTATTTCGAACTTACCAAACCTTCTTATTTTTTAGATGTCTAATTTAGCAACACCAGATCGACTAGCCTTTAAAAGATTCCTCGCAACAAAAAAGTTCCACGAAAGGGTCAAGAGGCAAAGTCATGTGGTCACAGAGCTGAGAACAGCTACCACTAAATTTGACACGAAAGCTATCGCTGAACTAGACGACCACTTCCAGTTACATTGACCTAATTAAGTATCTGAGTATCTTGTGAGCAACGAATTATTATATAATACTTTATTGGAATCTATTGATAAAAAGATGCCGTTAACTCTCTGTAATAGTGATAAAGTAGACTTTTTAAACTAATAAATGTTTAATTATACAAATACAAAAAAAAAGTCATTATGTTAAACTAGGTTTACATACAAAAAATATAAATAATACAATTAATTACATGTTTAGAGTTTTTAATTAAATCAATAAATCTTATGCAAGATTTCACATTTTTATGTATAGTAAAAATTTCATTTTGTTTACATCGTTAATAAGATTAAAAGACTATTATAAGTTTTATACAAATTTTTGAAAACTGTTATAGTTTTGAAGTACATATCATTTTCATTCTTTATTATTATTGATTCAACTATTATAGATATTATCAAATCTTAACTACCTTTCGAATATTTGATTCCTTTATCGACGAACAGTTTTCTCAACAAGATAAATATCAGGTTACATCATTTTCCGTAGATCGTGCTCCTGCTATAGCGAAAACCTCAGTCAACTAGTTAGGTGTGTATCCTTTTTGAAATGTATGCTAAGCATAACTTATTCACACTTCCTTATCCCCTTTATTCTAAATAAAAATTTTGTCAAAATTTCATTTCATAATGACCTAACACATCTTTAGTTTTATAGCTATCGTCTGATGTTTCTGATTATTATAGGCCATTAGTTACTTAGGAGAAACATCAATTCCCTTATAGCTGTTATATAAACTGATTTTTTTCCACATATTGTTCTTTGGTGTTCGATTAAATCGCTTACATACTTACCTTTGAAGGTTACTGTTTGCCATGGACTCTTCACCATGATCTTTTTTAAATTAGTTGGAACTGTTTCCTCCATTAGTATCGATTTCATAGCTGAAGTCATAGCTTCATTGGTTTTATTCTTTATGGGCACAGAGATTTCATCTACAACTAATTAATAGTGCAGGTTTATTAAGCTTTTCCACTGCGGCTTTCACTTCTTCTAACTGTATTCTGGAGTTATATTAGATATGTGTGCTACAATATTGTAAACTGCGTTTATTTAAGGATGCAAATTTATTATTGTTTCTTAGAATGAATCATTAAAATTGCTTAATAGAACATTTATTTTCTCTTGCTCGTCCAAAATAAAACCTTCTTTTTTTTTGGAAAGTACTAATATTTACAGCGTCGTAAAGTTGAATAAGTAATGCAAGATTGTACAATCTTTTATTTTTCAAGTCCAATTAATCATCTGTGGTGAGCTTATAACCAATTCCTCGAGGATCTTGACAACCGTTTTCTAACTTAGCTGATCCAAGTCTGAATACGTCGATGCTCAATGTGATACTGAAGTAAAATTAATAACGAAACTCAAAATTTTATACTAGCTTTGTAAAGCTTTCTAACGGTTGGAATTATTTCATTATTCTGATTGGGACTACTTAACAATTTTTCCACCACTAGTAATCTAAGCCAATTGACCAGCTTATCAGGGTCGTCCTAGTAAAAAGGATCTATTTGTATGTTCAGCCGTACGATTTTAAATAAAGGTAAGGACTAACCTTTTTCTTTATTTGTGTGAGATACGATAATGGGACAGTAACGTTGTTAAGTGTATTACTATTGTATGAACAAATCCTATTATTTTTGTCATAATTTTTTTATGTGCACTTGAAGAATTCCAAATTTGTCTTTACTTATCTAAATCATGTAATGTCAATTGCTTTTTATCAGGATACTATTTTAAAATTACTTTATTAAAGCATGAGCTATCTCAAATCCTTAATTTGTATTATATTATTTTTGAAATTTTTAAGGGAATCAACAAGTTTTTATTGTTCGTTATTTTTTCTCTTATAACGTTAATTCTATTAATTTCTCGCTCATGACTATCAAGTGTTCGTTAATATAACCTCATGGGTAGATTTTTATCAATTTCATGCACTAAATTATTACTGTCTCTTTTTTCAACAACGGTATTATGGCTTTTGATAGTATCATTCAACGAAAAAGGATCTTCTTTACCATCACTGTTACTATTGTCCTTAAAGTCCAAAAAACTTGAGGGGTCATGGGTTCAAATCCCGTTGAAAACTATCGAGATTTTTTTCTTGAACTTTTTCGATGAAATGAGCAACCATGATGGCAAAACATCACTTTTATATTTTTCATACATGAATACTAGATTTTATCTGGTGATATGTTGATTTCCAAGGGCTACGATCTTGAAAAAAAAGCCGACACCTGGCCAGCTCATCGGGTAAGTCATTATTAATTTAAAGACCAGTGGACAGTGAGTGCTTTGATACCCAAGTACAAAGTTATACTTCTATAAAATTATGTGACAAACAATATAATTATGAGTATAAAAATATCTTCTACCAAACAATATTGTATGTGAAGGTCGTGCAATAACAGTGGGAATGAGTATACCTACGTTGATTGTGTGTTTCAATTAATATTTCAGTATTTAATACATTTGTAGTTGTAAGCAATATATTATGGTACAATACAATAAAAATAATATATAGGCTGGCCTGTATAAGACTGCGCTTTCATCGAATTTTCCGATGGTTTCAAAATATCTTCCTGCTGCCCATACTCTGATTACATCTGTAATATCACGCTCACATCTATCACATACGCTTACACACTTATTCCTACTCCATACTTAATACCTAAAATGTAATTGTACGAACAAAATAAAGACAATCAATCCTGTAGTACCACTCTTTTCAATAGCATAGTATAACATGCTAGTGAATGTCTCTTCAGGATGTTTATCACACATAGGTTTATTTAGCAGATATTGTTTCTACATCAAAAGTACACTTAAAATAACATTCGAAATACCCAAACACATTTCAGATCGTGCAAGTATACATTTTTTTACATATTTCATTTTTGAAAATTTCCATGTAACATGTAGTTCAACTAACGAAAAAATTACTTGAGATTGCATTTATAACATCTGTATAAATCTTCCAATTTTTGTTTGTATGAACGATTACTTTGAGATGAGTCCATTTAATTTTCAAATAAATTTACAATTTAGGTTTTGAGTAAACTTTGAAAGAAGTTATCAAGTATGTATAAAAATATGTATGTAAGTACATTCATATAAGAAAAACAATTGCCAGCGTTGTTGCATATATTTGCATTCTTCTCATCTCTCTGAACTTTTCCCTCAATAACTAAGTGGAGGACGTTCTCAAGTAAAAAATCACCTAAATCACGAATCGCAATATTGTGAAAGAAAAAAACGCAATAAAAATCTACTACTGTATTTATACAGTACAAACTATTTTCTTGTAATTTTTACAAATTTAAAAAAATTATTATCAAATCTTAACTACCTTTCGAATATTTGATTCCTTTATCGACGAACAGTTTTCTCAACAAGATAAATATCAGGTTACATCATTTTCCGTAGATCGTGCTCCTGCTATAGCGAAAACCTCAGTCAACTAGTTAGGTGTGTATCCTTTTTGAAATGTATGCTAAGCATAACTTATTCACACTTCCTTATCCCCTTTATTCTAAATAAAAATTTTGTCAAAATTTCATTTCATAATGACCTAACACATCTTTAGTTTTATAGCTATCGTCTGATGTTTCTGATTATTATAGGCCATTAGTTACTTAGGAGAAACATCAATTCCCTTATAGCTGTTATATAAACTGATTTTTTTCCACATATTGTTCTTTGGTGTTCGATTAAATCGCTTACATACTTACCTTTGAAGGTTACTGTTTGCCATGGACTCTTCACCATGATCTTTTTTAAATTAGTTGGAACTGTTTCCTCCATTAGTATCGATTTCATAGCTGAAGTCATAGCTTCATTGGTTTTATTCTTTATGGGCACAGAGATTTCATCTACAACTAATTAATAGTGCAGGTTTATTAAGCTTTTCCACTGCGGCTTTCACTTCTTCTAACTGTATTCTGGAGTTATATTAGATATGTGTGCTACAATATTGTAAACTGCGTTTATTTAAGGATGCAAATTTATTATTGTTTCTTAGAATGAATCATTAAAATTGCTTAATAGAACATTTATTTTCTCTTGCTCGTCCAAAATAAAACCTTCTTTTTTTTTGGAAAGTACTAATATTTACAGCGTCGTAAAGTTGAATAAGTAATGCAAGATTGTACAATCTTTTATTTTTCAAGTCCAATTAATCATCTGTGGTGAGCTTATAACCAATTCCTCGAGGATCTTGACAACCGTTTTCTAACTTAGCTGATCCAAGTCTGAATACGTCGATGCTCAATGTGATACTGAAGTAAAATTAATAACGAAACTCAAAATTTTATACTAGCTTTGTAAAGCTTTCTAACGGTTGGAATTATTTCATTATTCTGATTGGGACTACTTAACAATTTTTCCACCACTAGTAATCTAAGCCAATTGACCAGCTTATCAGGGTCGTCCTAGTAAAAAGGATCTATTTGTATGTTCAGCCGTACGATTTTAAATAAAGGTAAGGACTAACCTTTTTCTTTATTTGTGTGAGATACGATAATGGGACAGTAACGTTGTTAAGTGTATTACTATTGTATGAACAAATCCTATTATTTTTGTCATAATTTTTTTATGTGCACTTGAAGAATTCCAAATTTGTCTTTACTTATCTAAATCATGTAATGTCAATTGCTTTTTATCAGGATACTATTTTAAAATTACTTTATTAAAGCATGAGCTATCTCAAATCCTTAATTTGTATTATATTATTTTTGAAATTTTTAAGGGAATCAACAAGTTTTTATTGTTCGTTATTTTTTCTCTTATAACGTTAATTCTATTAATTTCTCGCTCATGACTATCAAGTGTTCGTTAATATAACCTCATGGGTAGATTTTTATCAATTTCATGCACTAAATTATTACTGTCTCTTTTTTCAACAACGGTATTATGGCTTTTGATAGTATCATTCAACGAAAAAGGATCTTCTTTACCATCACTGTTACTATTGTCCTTAAAGTCCAAAAAACTTGAGGGGTCATGGGTTCAAATCCCGTTGAAAACTATCGAGATTTTTTTCTTGAACTTTTTCGATGAAATGAGCAACCATGATGGCAAAACATCACTTTTATATTTTTCATACATGAATACTAGATTTTATCTGGTGATATGTTGATTTCCAAGGGCTACGATCTTGAAAAAAAAGCCGACACCTGGCCAGCTCATCGGGTAAGTCATTATTAATTTAAAGACCAGTGGACAGTGAGTGCTTTGATACCCAAGTACAAAGTTATACTTCTATAAAATTATGTGACAAACAATATAATTATGAGTATAAAAATATCTTCTACCAAACAATANATATAGTTCAGTAAACCACGAAGAAACAAATTAGGTTTTTAATAAAAATTTTTTTTTTTTGTATTTTATATTTACCGAGAATTCATGAATAAATTATTGAAAAGTATAAAAATCAGTTAAAAATTATAATTTCTAAACCCTCGCTGTCCTTGATGTGTTAAATTCTTATCTGTTTTCCACCATATTAGATTTATTACTTTTAATTTCCGAAATCTGACAACGAATACGCAATCAGTGACCCGAAAAACCCCCGTGTATCAATTTTTATGCTTCACTTGTTGTCTTCAACGGGTCTAGTAATTTATTTTGAATAGGGGTTGTTTACCCCTAAAGGAGGTTGTTTTAAGAAAAATACAAATATTGGTTAACTGCACATGTTATGTAACATGCAAAAACATTTTTTTAAATTATTTTCAACGAATTTCAGAATTTTCGGAAAAAAAACTTACTATAGAAAACATAGTTTGAACCCTTAAAATATAGGGGATACAACCCTGACTGTAAAATATTACTTAAATTATAAGTACTTTTTGATGGGAATAATTTTCATATAATTTTCTTTTTAAATATTGAGTTGAAAAGAAAATATATCAGAATATGTGTTGTAAGGGTAAAAACTTAAGGGTAGATTTCACCCCTTAGGAACCGTCCTCCGACGATAAAAAAAAGCACATGTCATTTATTTTATGATTCCCTACCTCTATGCAAAGTTTCATCAAAATCGGTGACTGACACTTGGGTAGGTTTACTTGTTAGTAATTATGAATAATATTAATAGAAAAACAATTAAATTCCCTCCTATATCTACCATTATCAACATGTTTTTTCTTGTCTATTACCAAAAACCTATGTTATTTAACCGCCCAACAGTTCATATTTATTTTTTTTAATTTATCATACATCGTATCTATACCCAGATGACTATTTTAGATGCAATTTAAATTCCTATGATGTTGTTGAAATATCTCTTAGAGGTTTAAATTATCTCTGACTGAATGCTTTAGAACTTGCAGATAAGTTGAGCATAAATAAAAAGAGTCGATGTTTTAGTGACGTCTCCAGAGAAAAAAAGCTTTTGCATTATCTTATTTTTCAGAGGAAATATCGTTGAATATCATTATGAGCTTTAAAATTTGTTTTATGAACTTATACTTTAGCTGATCCATCGACTTTTAATATAGATAAACATTCTCAAGACACAATCTACTCAAATTAACAATTAAAGCCAGCAAGCTGTTCGTCTTTTAAATAGTTTAACTGGCCACAAAGAACAATAATTTCCGTATCTGGTAGCGAATCACCAAGGCACTTGATTTTCTTATTTTGTTTAACGATTTTGTCAAAATTTACGACAGAAAGTTTTAAATTCTGTTTTTCAAAACTCATGTTTACTTTATGCTGACCCAACTGAGACTGAGATATGATATTTCGAATAGTTTACCATTATAGGAAAGTGTTTGTGCACAAGCACACAATCTGTTAAGAGCGGTTAAAGAAGTAAAGAAACTACTCCTTAATGTTTTTAAATGGTTGAGCAACGTTTCGCAGCCTCTGCAAAAAATCGTCATGACAATAAGATTGAGCCTGATAAGGTTGACGTTAAGACCAATGAAATGTTACTTAAAAACTTCACAATATTTAGGAGTAGTTTCTTTACTCCTTCAACTGCCCTTTATAGATCGTATGTTTATGCACAAACACTCTACCAGATTGAAAAATGGAGAGCATGGTCAAATACTCAACAGCAATCGACATTAATTTACCTTCATATTTTCGAATTGATTTATCGTAATTTCTAATATTCGTTATTATTTTTCTTTTCTTAGCGTACATTAGTATCATCAATAAAATAATACGTTAGAATTTTATTTGCAGTTATTTTTCAGTTAGGAATAATTTTATAGGATGTCAGTATACACTTTAGTGACAGTATTTAAATTTGAGTCGTTTCTAACAATGATATCTCTTTTTCAAAACAAATTTTGGAAATTCTAGTTTAATTGACTCATTAAACATTTATGTAAAGTTATCCATCATATAGTTGTACAGCAAAAAAAGAGCTTCCGTACGTTTTAAAATAAAAGTAAAGTAAAAAAATGTCAAAAAAAGAATATGGAAGATATTTTAAAGAAATATATAGTTCAGTAAACCACGAAGAAACAAATTAGGTTTTTAATAAAAATTTTTTTTTTTTGTATTTTATATTTACCGAGAATTCATGAATAAATTATTGAAAAGTATAAAAATCAGTTAAAA
>NW_019384181.1:1836332-1888683 GCF_000648655.2 Copidosoma floridanum
TTACTATTTAAATTTCCATATGTTTGAATATCGTTGTTCGAGAAATTAACTATAACGTGAACATGTAATAAATCTGAGAAGCTTTAAATTTCAATACTTGTACCATAAGTCCCATTTCTTGACATTATGTTAATATATTTATCACTACTTTTTACATTTGGATAAAAATTGTTTCCTACTACAAATTCATAATAATTTTGCCATTTATTTACAACATTATTGATTACTAAAGAACGAGCTCTCATGTGGAAATTTTCGTCACTATATAGAAAATAAGAAAAAGTTCTGAATAAAAAATTTTCGCCACCTTTTACGCGAACTTTTATATTTTTTATTTTTGAAAATCTCAAAAATAATAAGAAAAAGTTCTGAATAAAAAATTTTCGTCCCCTTTTACGCGAACTTTTATATTTTTTATTTTTGAAAATCTCAAAAATATTAAGTTTGATTTCAAATTAAACTTTAATAGTACAAAGTACGAACGATTTTTTCAATTTACAGTGTGGAACACTGTGAAGATATTATTTCCATATTTGTCATTGAATCTGAAAATAAAAGATTCTTTCTAACCACTTACATCAATTCATAAAATAAAGAATGCGTAATAGTAACAAAAATGATATAAAGTATATGCTTTATAAAATTTAAATAATTTATATGTGAACAAAGTGATTTAAACTTTTTGTTAATTAGAATTTAATCATTAAAAGAATAATGTATACCTTTTTTCTCAAAACGTAACGAAGAGTTCTAAAAAAAACTCTCAACGTACCATAATAGTACCTTTTGGGTGGTGTGAAAATTAACTGATAAATATATAACTAATGCTTAACAATGTAGATCAAAAACTCTTCTTCGTCACAAAATTCTGTGCACCAACCACTCCTAACCAACAGATAAAATTGAAAGACTCTCCTTTTAAGTTAGAACAGTAGAAGGTTGGCACGCAGAGCGCGCAGGGGGATGAAACCCCACTAGTATATGTATATATACTTGGTTCTCTGAATCATTTTGTATCAACAAATTCTTAGAAATTGAACATCTTGATACCATTACGTATAGTTGGAGAAAACAAAGGTCTTTTGTAGTAAAATGCTAATTTATCAAACCTTTAACTTTGTGACTTATTGATTGTCATGGAAAAAGATAAAACTATTAAAAACTGTTTGCTGTATATAATAGTCGGTAAAAATAATTTATTACTGGTATTTGACAAGATTCTTACAACAAAAAATTTATCACCAAACTTTTCACCAGTTATAATTTCTGTTTAAAAATTATATTTTAATTATTTTGTTACAAGTTGTCTAGTGCCATTGCACAATCTATTNAGAAAAAAGTTTTGTAATTATTTTTTCTTAACGTAGAGAGTGAAAAAACTACATTAGTATTTTCCCTTGAAGGTGAAAAAATTAAAAAAATGTATACAAAGTTTAAAGCAGTAGGTTTATTTAAGTACAGTTGACTGATTCCCATCGAAGTTTGATTAACGGGGAGAAAATCCCACATGCGGGCTATCAACGTCATTTACTTAAACCATTTAAATTATTTGAATAATTTACTTTTTGGAATGTTACGTAGTTAGATAAATAATGTCAACTTATGGATAGAATTACTTTGTTAAGGCAGCTATTTGTACCATCTGCATGAATTTTTTTATAAACATTATTAATTTTTCATTCCTGTGGAATTTTGAAAGGCTTCATTGTTCCATTTTCAATATCCATTAACAATTATGAAAATTTCAGACCTGTACACCGCATATCACTTTTCAATTTTATAATCTTAAAGTGTTTCCATGGAAATTAATATCGTACAGTTTCACTAATAAGAGAACCTTGACACTCATGCTTTATCACTGGAAGTATTTGTCTAAAATCACAGCCTAAATGAAATATTATTTTCACATTAGTATTTTAAAGTTTTATCCACTATTCTAAAGCTTTTTTAGAGATCACTAGAGCTTCGTCCCAAATAATTACATTCACTTCTTGAAATTTTTTTTCTATCAACTGCGTATTCTAAAAAAAAACTTTCAATGTTATTTAAATGTTATGGTAATCAAAAGGTGCTATGACTTGTCATTCCTCAAGATAATAAAATTAAAGCTATTTTTGTCAAAGCCATAGATATAACCTCCTTATTTTTGAAAAAAAAATGAAAAATAAATGTTTTGTACATAAATATTTTTACAGAACCTTCTGGACCATTAGTAAAATAAAATTTTGTATCACTTTTAATAATTTCTTTAAAAATTACAATTTAGGTTAGCAAATGAATCCTTCAAATTTGTTCCTAAATCAATTACAGTTTTATTGTCCTCAATATTTTCAGATCGTAGTGCTTCATTTGATTCTGGTATTCCATAATCTTTACATATTTTTTCTTTCAACTTGAATATTTATTCATATGTATTAAAGCAATGTTTTATTTATCGTCTTTTAAAACTTTAATAGAAATTAGTTGGAGTAATTTCTAAATAGACTTTCCACGAACGTCCTCAGATATTAAAAACCATGTGAAAAAGTTTCTCAGTTGATATGGCAGCATAACGTTACAAGCTTCCTTAAAGATTTTTTATATTTGAGAGTCGTGTTCAATTTAACCTAAAGCAAAAGCAGTATCTCTAAACGTACTGTAATGTATGTTATCAACTGTTTTCAAACTTTTGAAAGATTCAGCTCCACTCACCCAACTTAAAATTAATTTGAAAAAAAAAACGCTCAGAGTCCTTACAGGAAACTTTTTTGTAGTCGCCCTATAGTTAAATTGCGTCTCACTTTTTCTCAATTTTCTTGATGAACTATTTTTTGATAATTTTCAATATTACTGGTAAATTTAATACAGAATGACTACGTCTACCCAGAGGGAGCTCTTGCAATTTCCATGCTGCTTCCATGGGGCTTAAATAGCTGCCATTTACATACTGTGATATTTCATCAAAAATTTCTATATCGTCTTTCTTACCACTTGTATTTGTTTTCGTTATGTGACGTGATGCTATATCTCTTCCTTTATGAATATAATTAAAAATATATTCCATACTTTGGATAGATGCACAGTACTCAGCATTAATGTGGCAATTAAATTTGGTTAACAAAAAATGGATTGTATTCACTACCATTGAATAATCAAGTAAAATAGTTTCATTACTATTTTTGATTGTATAATGTGATTATCACATCTATTGTCACTTCTTCTGTAATTTATGTATCCATTTTTGTAAAATCGGTATTACTAGTAAACTTTTTTGGAAACTATTTTGTACAAATTTTTTGATAACTGGTGAGACATGGACTATCACTACCATGAGGTCCATAAAGCATGTGTTTAATAACTAATTTTTGTATTTGTGAATCAAGTTTAATTTCTGCTGAGATATATTTATCTACGTCTATAGTAGTAAATAATTTATTGTTAATCTGCAACGTTACAATAATATGAGAATGAGATAATCCTCTTTTTTGATATTCAACGGTATCAACGTAAGCAATAACTTTTCTGAAAATTTTGTGTTTAGTTATATCATTTAAAATTAATTTCAATTTTGTATAAAATAATTCAACATTATATTTAGGTTATTATTTGGAATGGTGCCTTCAGGAAAGTTTTTTTTAATTTGCTTTATTTTTGACCATTTAGGGTTACACACAACGGTTTTTAAAAAATCAGGTCGTCGAAACTTTCGCATTATTACCGTTGCATATCTATAATGTTATTTTATTGTTTTCTGTCATAATATATAAATGCAAAAAAATTGTTGCGTTCATCTTCTGACATAGACTCTAGGACTAAAAATTTTACTATTTGGTCAATAGGAAGTTTAGTATAAGTAATATTGAAGCAACGTAAGATTTTCTGTTTTTATTAAAAATGTTTGTCTATCACATATACTTCATCCTACGTCTCCTACTGGAAATAATAAAGAAAATACCATAGAATCAACATTCTGTATTTAGCATACATTATCGATAATGCAACCCGTAAAGAGAGAAAGAGAGAGAGAAAGAGGGAGGGAGAAAGTATGAAGAAACGGTTTTTTTGAGGTGTCTACTTTCGAAGGTTACATAACAAAACAATAATGTATAATAACAGCTAAATAGTATCAAAAAATTATATTAAAAAAGGAATCAAACGAAAGATCTTTTTTTATTGGTTTTGTTCCCAGCAGATACTAAATGTATTTAACTGAAATGCTAAAGTTCTCATGATTTGGATGATGAAATTGAAAGTGTATAAAAACTTTCACCCAACGTCATTTACTTAAACCATTTAAATTATTTGAATAATTTACTTTTTGGAATGTTACGTAGTTAGATAAATAATGTCAACTTATGGATTGTTAGTAGATCTTGATTACTTTTAACTATTCTCTTAGGAATGGAAGCAAGTAATCAACAGTTATATCTGATCTTTCACTAAACCGATCTTAGAGATCCAAAATTTTAACGTGTTTCCTTCATACGGTATAAAATAACACACTATGACAGAAAAAGTCTTCTTGCTACCGTGGTTACATGCGTCAATTTGAATTGTTACAAATTAATATTTATCAAGATTGCTATTTGATTCCTCTATCCCTGCTTAAGATAAAATATTTACATTTATATCTTCTGTTTTTGTACGAGCGTAACTAAACTTTTACTTAAATTATTTTTTAATTAACTGTGACATGCAATCGTTGTAACAAAAACTGTGATTTTCTTGTATCGTGTGATAGGTCCAAACGCCTTTTATTGTAAAAATATCTAAATTGTTTGAAGTTGGTGCATCTGATTTTCTAAAAAAATTTAACATAAATGAACTGGGAGTGGCTGCATGATCGGCCTTTCTATGTTTTTCCGATTTTTAATAATGTTCTATATCACTAGTCCAACCATGAAAAACACTAAATCCATACGACATTCTTCGTAACTAATATCTGAGGGATCATTTTGTTTTTTTCAAAAGTACTTTGTTTGTTAAGTTTTATTAAAAATGAACTTGCGTTATGGCATGGTTGAAATACACTCTATGCCCTGCCAACTTCCTGTTCGATTGCACCTAGCCCTTGACACACAAAGAAATTTTTTTTCATTTACTTCCAAGATCTTCAAAAGATATACAATAAATTCAATAAGTTAATTTTATATTTACAAAAAGAATTGTGGTTACATCACTAAAACGGAAAGTAATCCGCTATTGCGATTTTTAGTTTTGCGTTTTCTCGTGGAAGGTTAAAACGTATATAATCTTACTAGTCTAGAGCCTGATTGTTACCGAGAAAAGATGACACAACATAAGAAGATTATATAAGTATGAGTGTATGTGTTGATATGATAGAGAAAGCTTAGAAAAATACTACAAATATCTAAAAACTGTAGTATTATAATAGATTGTAAACATCAAAAGAATTCTCTCCTCATTTACATTCATCCAGAAGTTATACCATTTCTAAAGTATCGATTGGGAAGACGAGTCAATTTAACATCCCAAAGTCTTTGTCTGAGACACCAAGATAGTACCCAGAAAAATGGGACACCCTCGTTTAAAATGAGAGATATGGTCACGTTAGGTATTACACAAAAACTTTCACAGCCCCCCTGAGCCCCCACAGACACCTATTGACCCGATATAGCCCAACACCTTCCCATAAAATAACGTAAAATTCTGTCATTTTATATTTTAAAAGCCTAGCTCACTTTTTGTTCAGATGCCAAACCGCTCTCCCACAGCATCCCACAGGCTCCATAACCTAGTCATTAACCCCTTAGTGGCTTTCACTTACTCCCTGCATAATTTTTCTTGACTCCCTACTGCGCCTCCACAGCTACTCACTCTATTTTTGTGGATTCTAACTGAAACTTTACTAACCATTATGGACCCTGACATCTACCTACACTTATGTAGCTATAAATATTACTCATGTTTTAAATTTATTTTACTAGCAAACTATGATGAGACATAAGCTTTAAAAATAAACTAATACAAACATGTTCAAATGTTAGTAGACATTATTTTCTGGTATTATATATATTATAAACATGATGAGTGTATGCGGACCTCATTTTCATTATTCTGAGTTGTATTATTTTTCATCACATCGTCCCACCACCTTTTACTGACCTCATACATACTTAAAAATGAACATTTAAATACATATTTTATCATACATACTTTCGCACTGCCGAAGACGCAAATAAATAGACCTTATATGTACAAATAATTGATAATTAGATAATTTATACACCTAGTAATAGTAAGATCATAAATGAATTTGTATTAATTCTATTTTAATATATATGCAAAAATAAGATTTTGGGTAGGCTAAACTTTTTTTTTAATAATATTGGTGATGAGCCGATTAAAAAAAAAATTTACTTTTTATTTGTCCATGAATGATCTGACACTAAAACGTATATAAATTTAAGCATCATTCGGTTATACAATAATATAATGCACCTAAGAATTGCCATATTTAGGAGGTCGACGTACAAAACTAGTGAAGTAATTTTAACAATATTCAGATTGTTGTTAGACGTATATATGTTCCAGAAAAAAGTTTTGTAATTATTTTTTCTTAACGTAGAGAGTGAAAAAACTACATTAGTATTTTCCCTTGAAGGTGAAAAAATTAAAAAAATGTATACAAAGTTTAAAGCAGTAGGTTTATTTAAGTACAGTTGACTGATTCCCATCGAAGTTTGATTAACGGGGAGAAAATCCCACATGCGGGCTATATTATTCAATGTAAGAGAAGAATAGAATAAAAAAGTACTTCTCTTACTATCACGGAAGAAATAAAAAAATGCGAAAGAGTTATGATAATTTAAGATACATGCAAACAGTTTTTAATTATTTCATGGAGGAGTAAACGGCCCTTTCATCCATGCACGGTCTCAGAATAACTCTTAGAAAACTTATAGAATATTAAAATTACACTTAATTATTTTACTAGAGTTCAAAATAATATCATTAGCTTATGTAATTTACTATAAGTGTATACATTTTTCTGAATTAAAAAATTAATGTTTAATATTTTTTATCGAGTACGCGAAAAATTTCTTATTGGCCTCTATTATAAACCTCCAAGATCGTCAATGTATTTGTGGTTGACTCCCTATTTTTCATTCTGCTTGTGCTGAATATTTACTTACTTAAGCTGTTGGTTTACAAAGTTGTGTTCATTGTTATAAAAACCAAAAAGTTTTTGTAAAGTAGTAGATATATACATTGATTAATTGGATCGGAAATCAATGAAAACAAATACATACTAAAAGAGAGATTGCAGTTAGATATGCTGCTAAATATTGCTAACTGAAGGCATCGATGTAAAAAGCATGATATAGTTAATGCTCCTATCATCGACTTTAATGTTAATGAAGAATGGAGAAAAGAAGAACTTGAAAAAAGTTATCATCGCGTAGTTAAAAGTATTATGATACTGCCGTTACATTCGTGCGATGTATGTAATCAAAGCAGTACATTTTCTATAAGGTAGTAAAATATGCAGTTTCTTACAATTTTCAGTAAGAGATTGCCCAAACACTGTAGTTTTAGGATGCAACCTTATTTTTTACATGTTTATTATATTAAAAAGTCAGTGGTTTAAACTTTGAGAATGACGTAGGCTACATTACCCAATAAATTTGTAGACAAAAGAATTTCATGCGTTTACGTAAGACTCTTATGATTATTTCTATAATTATAGCTCAGACCCTCGAAAATGAGGATAGGCTTGAAGATAAGGTCACCTACACTATTCTTAGCAAGAGCTGTCTCATATCGCACAATTACCTGTTCTATGTTAACATATTTTTTATAATCTAAAAAGCATGAAATAACAAATAATTATGGAAGTTGGGGCACAAAGTGTAGAGGGGGTAGAGTTCCACTAATACATGAACGCATGTCAAAACTGAATTATGCAAATTTGAAGTAATTTTAAGATACATACTTATAACATTGAAAGTTTATGCAATTAATAAGCATAAGCGCGTAAAAATCTGCATAAATAATTTATTTGTTTCAAGAGTGTCAGCATCAGTTAAGATACATAAATATATACATTTAAATAAGTGCGTTCAACTATTTTTTTACTCCTTGTGTCTTTTATGATGCATGTAAAAAAATTTTTAAAATATTTGTATGAACCAAATAAATAAAATAAAAATATAATAAGGTATTTTTTTCCGTAATATATAAATCTGGTAAAAGAAGGAAGAGAAGTGAAATTCCTTAAAATTTTATTTAAATACTACACACACTTATTAAATCTTCCATGAAAATAAATAAGAAGAGAAAGGAAAAACCACACAATATAACTAACACAACAAAAATATTAATTAAAAAAAAAAATCGTAAATGAAAATGACAATCCAGATGATGCCAACATGTCAGTGTAGC
This sequence comes from Copidosoma floridanum, assembly GCF_000648655.2. Next base: position 1,844,718 of record NW_019384181.1, read on the forward strand.
TAAACTGCTAATGGAGTCTTTTATCGCCAACTTCTCGTTTTATTATGCAATTAAATCCATGCCAATATACTATGGCAAAAACATTACTCTTAAGGAGTATACTTAGGATATTAGGAGCAGGGAAATATAGGTTGGATACGCCTAATGAAATATAAATAAAAGGACAGTTCTACAAAATTTGTATGGTGCTGCACACGTTAGTTTAAGTGGCCAAGAGTTTACAAATCTCGAGGAATTCATAACACATTAAAAAAAAAAAATATATGCAACTAGAAAACCTGTTGCTTTTTATCAAACTTAGTTCCAGAAAGTGCTCCAACGACAACGCTAATTAGTAGGCAAATATTATGACTATGTAAACCTATTACTAAACATTGCTAAAAAATTACTGACTAAAGGGGAAGGCAGATACGTATAACGCATATATAATGAGCCAAATAAAAGACGTATTATTCAATATGTTCACAGAAAGACTAGCACCTACGGTAAGCCTGCCGATAGATGCAAAAGAATCTGATACCCTGGCAGATCCTTTCGAGTATGCGTTGAGATTTAAGAGTCAAATGAGAGCAGAAATAATTCTAGACCTCCGTTATCAAGGGCTACCCTACAGTAATTTTTATAACAGTTATCAACCAGACACATGTAATAGCCAATCATTTTAACAATATCGAATAGAAAGTATCAATAGTCAAAATATGGATAATCTTTGTTATAATTATAGTTCTAATAGGAAGTGTAATAATTAATAAAATTTTCGAGAAAATTATAGAAATAATGGAAGAGATCCTCATTATAAAAATCAACCAAGAAATACCAATTATGTGCCAAACAACTTTAGTAGTTATAACAATAAGGAATCCAATAGATATGATTCTCAACGCAAACTAAGTTTTTATCCTAGAAGTAATCGAAATTTTTGTTGCAGACATGAAAGTTTTATCAGATACCCCCAAATTAACAATCGCGGTATTTAAAATAATTACAACTAACAAAATTGTAATCTCATTCTTCACGAAAAAAATTTTCAAAATTATCAATAGCCAAGAGACAATTGTTTACCACATTATTTAAATTCGCTGGTGGCTCATACCCATCATCGTTTAGAGATAAGTCCTCAGCGTTTTAATTAGAACTCTGTGCCAAGCACTACAGTAATGAATATCTCAGCAAAATCGAGACAACTTACATTGGTACATGTTAAAAGTTCGAAGTAGCTGATGAATTGACAAGTATAAAATTATGCGTCCCTGACAGTAGGAATCGGACGTTACTTTTATTCTTAATAACAGAGCCGCAACAAACTTGGTGAAAGCAAAACTTCTAGTAAAGTAAAAAAAAAAAAAATTGATGTAATAAAGTGAACGACTTAACTTTTATAAGAAAGAAAACTTTATTGTATTATTAAAAATAAGTAGAAACTCGTTGAACAGAAGAAATATTTTTTTTTTTTTTTAGGGAACTGAGCAGATTCGTCCGATAGCTTTCGTGGTTTAAGAGCAAAAGCTGAAGCTTGCAACGTCATCAAATATTAAAAAGCATCTATAGATTGCCGTGACAACTAATGAATGTGGACAATCATCCCACTTGACCACCCGTCTACGAAAGAGCCTGTATGTGCTTTCATCCCATAGCCCCCTTACCACGATACATCTGAAAGGAGATGCTGTGATCCCAATTAATCCTTAACGATTAAATCTTAACACGACCCACACAACTAAATAAAAATGTTATGTAGAGACGTTTGCCTCAAGTTTTTAACAATTAACTTACCAGGGATAACCCCACACCCTGTCATAACAAAGGGTACTGTTATCATAACGATACAAAGAAAACCTAAAAATTTTCATATTGTGTCTAACAATTTTCCCATTAAAAATGGTGGATTCCTCGCTTCAAACTTTTGTAAAAAAAACAAGCCACATTATTATACTACCATGATGCAATAGTAGGGTGAAGCCGTAGGACGAACCACCTGCTCGAGGACACTTGACAACATCGCACTGGGTTGGACTCGTGGACGTTTGACCTGGAGGTGAGGCTAGAGAGAGAGAGAGAGAGAGAGAGAGAGAGTATAGTAGTGTGTGAGATCAGGGACGGAGTGTAAGTGTGTGCATAGTAGTGTGGGTCTAGGACGAGCAGGAGCCCCTCCTGATCCAGGACGAGCCGAACGTGGCAGACGTGCGCTTGCGGCTTGCGTGGTCCAAGGCGGAGTCGCTGCAGCGCATCCCAGAGGACGAGGTGAAGCGTTGTGTCGTGTATTGTGAAGAGAGATACTGTGCATTAGTGTTAAGTGTATACTATATTAATAGTACAATCATGTAAGAACGTACTATTTAACATTTATCGCTCTTCAGTGCCTACACGTTACCTCCACCAGTTACGGGATGCAAATTATTTGAACGGTCATATTTAAAGGTGCAGAATAAAAAAAAATTCAAACTAAATTGTGCCATACTTTTTAAAAAATTCATTTTTAACTCTAAAATTAAAAAATTAGCGGTTTAGCCAACCTCAAAATTTATTTGGTATTTTTTTCGTGTTCTACGGAAAAAATGCTAAAAAATTTTATTAAAAAATTTATTTTTCCCATACGCATTGATTTATCTCTAAAATTAAATAGTGAGCAGTCCAAGAAAATATTACGAAATTGTGACCATCGCTGACGGCAAGGGTGTTGGTCGAAAAACCTGAAAAAATTTCATTATTGTTTTTAGTTGAGTACTACAGATTCCTGAAGTATAAGGAAAAAAAAAATTTTTTTTGGCTCTAATGACGTGGAATACCCCACTCAATATATATAANTATATATATATATATATGTCGATTCTTGTATTAGTGTATATGAATAATATGTTCTTTATTGTTTCTCATTGGGTGGTATTATTTATTATTATACACCCAAATACCTCTTTTAAAATGGGGATTTTATATTCTCATTATTAGTTTAACACTTAGATTTTATTTACATACTGAACATCTTTCCTGGCAGAATAAATGGTCATTGTTATTATGCCTTTATCATCAGTAGGATTAAAAATGATTAATAAAATGACTGTAGTAAAGGCCAGGAGCAGATGTATCAAACAAAACTTTGTTGAAAAATTCAGACTTAGACTTCTAAAATCTCAAAAAATGTACCATTACGGTAGTGTTGGGTCTGACATTGTCATGATGCTCTTTTTAAAATTTTCATAAAGTATATGTAAATTAACTTGTATTTGTAATAACCAAAAAGTCAGACCCAAAAGTTCTTACTTGTTTGAACCCCACACAACAGACGAAAAATAATTAAATCATCGCTTTATTATTGATTGAAAAATCATTGCTATCTATAATGCTGTTGTGAAACGATGGACCACTGGTTTTTTTTTCTTCTTTTTTTTCATGTGTGATTCAAACATTATAAAGATAAGCAATTACTGTATTAACTGTGAAAATTTTCAAGAAAAATATTTTTTTAAGAAGACAATCAAAACAAAACTACAAATTCTAAGTAATAAATCTCAGCTTCTAAGTAACTTAATATAACGTCAACAGCGAAATGTTTAAAATTGCCTGACACACCCACTCTTTTGCACCGTCCCCGCTCCCTACTACTCCTGTCCATCCGCACAAACAGCACGAAAAAGGAAAGGCACTTAACATTTCTTATCACCTTCGAGAAAAAACTGTTTCAAAGAAGTCACACCCGCATGTAGTGCACTTTTATTGCTCTAGATAAAAATTTCTGTGAGAACCCAGACGCAACAAATACTCCGACTTATGGAAAAATTCCAAGATGAGATAAACACCAAATGTTGTTTTTAGTCAAATAAAAACGAAGCCACACACCTCATCGGCCATTGGCGCCCTCCTTACTCCAGCACTGAAATAAACAACCCCATGGAACTACCACCATGTACAACTAAACAACCTCTTTTTCCCCTTTCCTTCCCGTTCTCAATAATATTAATAGTACGTTAAAAAAACATGATTATTCAGAAACATAAATAAACAACATGAGAATAATTACTGATAACATTTATACTTAGATTAATAAACACGGCTCACAAAATTACTATCATCAATACTAATGTTGTTACTATTACTATTACGTTTATTATTACTACTCTTATTGTTATTCTTATCACTATTACTATTATCATTTTTATTATCATTGTCACTTGTACGATTACTACTACCACTATTTTTATTATAACTACTACCACTACTAGAACTTTTGTAATTATTACTACGATTATCATATTTACTATTATTTTGTTATTACAGCTACTTATATTACCGGAACTATAGTTATTATACGTGCTATTATTTTTTTTATTGTTATTATTATTACTATTTGTGTTACTTCAATTACTACCGTTATTATCATAGTTATCAGTAAATACACTTCTATTTATTTTCTTTAGTAATTAAGTGTGCTCGCTCTTTAATAATAAGCACTACTTTAGTAATAATATAAGTCATAAGAAATGCCAGCTGTAAAGAGAGACGGGAGAAAAAAAGGGATATTGTCTCCCCTCTCTCTAGTGAGTTGGACTGGGAAAAGGACTTCCTAAAATTTGCAAACCATCACGTGCTCGAACCTGAGTGGTGGCTTTGAATTATGCTAGGGCGTGACCTAGAAATCAAGCTTTCCCATTCAATGATCGCTTTTCCAGTTCGCACTCAGGACCTCTTCGCAATACCCCAATTTTGCGTGTACACAAGGACGGCATCCCTGAATTGACTCATGTAAAACCGTATATAAGGCCCGAAGCCTCCTACACTAGCCAGTCTCAATCCATCGATCCTATTATCCTCGACTCTCTTTTGGTCGAGATTCTCGGATTGACTCGTCTTGGTCAAGCTTCCTATACTGCTGCTCTCGATTAGTGGCACTCTTCCAAATCATCCTCAACTCCTTCAGTCAAGTACGACCTTACATTAGAATGAACTTTTATGTTTGAAATTTGTAGACAAACTGCAGGTACACTACAATACGCACCTACTCCCACTGTTTAAGGACTAAAAATGTAGAAATAGTTTGCCTTGTAAGGTTACCTGCTCCTAGAACGCGTTTTTAAATAATACAGTTTGAAAAAAAAATAAAAAATAAACATTGCACTTAATAACATCACTTAATAAGAAGAAAATCGTATTAAAATCATCAGTTCATGATTAATAAAGTATTAATTTTTAAAAAAAATTTTTAACAGTCATCTGATGAAATAACTTTTAATCGAAACAAATGACTTTTGACAACAATGACAATAACTGTTGATTACATTAATTCAAAATTTAAAGTATTTCTTAAGACTATCTCTGAATATAATGATCACTTACTTCAGAATGGCTTGATTACAAGAGTCATTTATTATTATCAATCGACAAAGACACTATTTTTTGTGGTTTTAATTTTGCAGGTAAACAAAATTACTGACTAACATTTTTTTTAGACCTTTTGAACAGCTACATTTTTTGTACAAACTTAATATTCGTGTAATCTATTCTTTTTTCCCTATTTTAAGAAATCAGTTTTTTAAACTTTGTGAATGTTTTTAAAAGTGATTCCGAAAATTTAGTTGCTTCTGAAGACAGATATTGAAAAGTCTAGGAGACTTCAATAGAGTATTATTTTTTAGCTACAATGTCTGTGTTTTCACTAAAACTCTAAATCTTTTACAGCACATGTTATTATGTACGAGAGTAAATTCAACCATAAATACCAAAAACCGTTATCAGCTTGGGGGCGAATTCTATTACAAACAGGCAGTTCACTATTTCTGAGAAGACAACTTAACAATGACTCTTGTGTAAACAAAAATATAGATTACTGTACCCTAGACTATTACCACTTGATTACAGATAACAGAATTTTGTAAATACCAATTTTTATACATATCAAGTATGATACCAAAATGAGAACAATAGTACATATTTTAATTAAGTCGTGATTTGAACAAATAGAAATATTTTGAAAACAACAAACATTTAACAATTCTTGAAGCATGTAAGAAAATGAAAGTAAATTTTTGTACGTGTTATAAAAAACTGCAAGGTATATCCGCATTTACTTAGAATGCCAATCAGTCAAGGCTAAGTTATGCAGTATCGTTTTAACATGTAGCATTGTCTTTTTTTTTTCATTGGTTTGCTGCTTCTACTTTGTATACTATGTATTATATTTTGTCTTTGGTGGCTACGTGAAAACTTTGCTATGTGCCATAAGCACCTTCTAGCATGATACTTTCTCTTTGCCTTATTCCAATAGTCTTATAACTTATCAATAACAGTCATGTATGAGTTTAGCAACAATATATTATATTGAATTCCTTCTGTATTCTATCAACCTTAACTTTAACTAACTTAACATTACAATTTTTTATTGCAATCGCTAAAGTACGTATTTGATTCTAATTTGTATGGACATATCTATTTTATTTTATTTTGTTTTATCAAAGTCATATTTTATGAATTAGTTTTTTCCGATCTAGACATAAAGTTTTTGGCATTAATTAATCGTGTTACAACTCAATTCTCACTCGCAGAGACCTTGGTCGTTGTTCATCGTGTTTCTCGCAATTTCTGACGAGCTTTAGAGATCGGCGCGTTAAACACCAACCGGTACGGATAAGGCAATTTTGCAAGACACCATCACGTATTACGCTTCTTTGATCTTCCAATTATTGATAAAAATTTGTGAGCTCATTCTGATCCCTACGTACTTAAAAGAAACAGTAACCATCTGATCTTACAATGATTAGAATGGCAGCACACTTCGTCTGGCCAGCTTGTTAAAAGGGTACTTTGAAGTTTATTATAAGTTGTTTGCCTGTGCTTATAGAAAAGCTGGCTGCCTTGTAAAATATTCACTACGTTGAAGTGTAACAAAAATGAGTAAGGATATATAATAAATGTGTAAGCAAATATTGTATAATTTTATATACCGTTTGCTGATTAATCGTTGTGTCTTTTGCATGATAAATTATGAATAAAATTAAACTGAAATCTCACTTTGATTGTCATCTGTTACTTTGTGAAGTTAAATAGCACCAAATATAAAGCATTTTTTTTTTTAATTTTCCCAAGTAGTTAACTCTTCTAACTTGTATATTGTAACATTATCTTTATTTTATTTCCTTATTTAATACCCTCAATTGTTAGTCTATTGAAATTATCACATTCGCAAATGAAAACTTATATTAGTGTAAAAAATAATAGTATGAAACTCCATACATGTTTAAATTAACTTAATGTTTGTTACCTTAGCTAACTAAGACATTATGTTCCTAGCCCATAGAAAAGTATTAATCAAATTCATTATCCCTCTAGTTGTTCCGTCTCAGTCAGACTTTAAAAAGAATCAGGTTTTATTTTCACTGCCTGTAAAATTTTAATATTTATAGCATGTTTATTTTATTTTGACTACAATAACTTAAAAATTTTATTGTATTATACTCGCAAAGGTTATTAATCAGCAAATATTATGTACTACGACTAACATCCTTGTAAAACTCTGAAAGCTATCTTCATCAGCTATGTAAAAGATAGAAAAGCTACTACGGAACTCCAATCTCTAGCTTTATAACACTACTCCTATTTACTTTACTCTCTCTCTCTCTCTCTCTGTCTGTCTGTCTCCCCCCTCTCTCTCTGACTTACATAAAAGCTTATGCAAGAAAAAAAGGAAAGTAAAATTTGAGTTATCAGAAAATTGTGTACTGGACACCCTGGTATTTAGAATCTCACTAAATAGTTTATTATGTACAAAATATAAGCAAAACTAACGTTTACTAACAAATTTTAAATTGATAGTGGTTTAAGTGTTGCAAACATTCGTATCATCATGTACAGACCTTAGTTATTATACATCAAAATTAATTAGGTGGTATGAGTATATGTATTATGTGAGTAGTACAGCTTGATAAAATGTAATTATAATATACATAAACGCAATCCTTACCGTTAAAATACTTACTTTGCTAATCTAGCATATTTTTGCGCTGGTTCTGGGCCAGCAAGAAAAGCAGCCTCTGCCACCTCAGCAAATCCTAAACTTGGTGTTTGCGTTCTTTTACAAAGAATGTGTGCACATTTAACTAATATATGCACACAATAAGTACAAATTGCACCAATGAAAAAAGTGGCAAATAATCCAAAAAAAAGACCAGCACTTTTAAATGCCGCTGGCATAGCAAGAATTCCCGTCCCTAAACTGCCTTTTAGCAGATGAATAAGAGTATCTACATCGCTTGTTGGATGAGTTAACCGTCTATTTTCAAATGGGTTGTATAAATCACATTCTTCATCACTTTGTCTTTCTACTAATGGTAGTGTTGATCCATTTAAAAGTGTAAGAGGTAGATTATTCTTTTCACATTTGTAGCTGCAATGGTAAAAATGTTAATTTTAAATAAAGTAATAGCAAAGATAAGACAACGTCCTTTACAGTATTTTGTAGTAAATGTCAATAAATAATAAAATATTTGTCTAAAATTACATTTTATCTACTATAAAACAAGCCCTTAATGATAGGCCCTCATAATCTATTTCAAAGATATCTGCAAAAACTTCTTTATTTACAAGTGTCATAGAAATAAAAAATCTACACAACTGACAGTTTCGCTTATCACAAAACTTAAAACAAGACTTTGAAACTAAGCTAGTCATAACTTGTTTTGCAAAAAAATTTAGGCTTTAGAAAGAATCATCGCTTTACTAAAAATCCAGCCGTTCATAAGAACTAAGAAAAGTAAAACTTTGCATTGTCTTTTAATTCACATTGGTATACGGTATAAACTTTCATGAGAGGTCAAGATGCAACATAGTTCTCAAAAATAATTATCAAACTCCTCGAAAAACAAAGTTAAAGTCTAGAAAAAAATGTTTATGCTAGATAATGAAGAAGAAAGTATAAAAAAAGTATTTACAAAAGGACCTGTCGTAGGAGTAGCAAGGATAACAAGTGTACAAATATGTAACAAAGTAGTAACAATTAATAAAGCATATGAAGAGGTACTGTGGTATTAATAGAAGTGGAAGTCGTACTGTTTTATTATTTAATTAGAAAAATTTGTTGCAAAACTAACTATCCTTGGTATTTCTAAAAAAGACGTCTTTTTTTACAATTCATGCGGAATTTAGGTATTAAATAATAACCCTTAGGCCATTTTAACAACATTTTCTGTGTTCCCATACTTTTGATTAATTGTTCCAGCATCTTTTTAACTTCTCTTATTGCAAATTAAACTTGCTCAATTTCTTGGTTCTGCTTCATTCTTAGCAATACACCATTACCTTCCTCAGAGGCAAGGTCCTCTTCAGTTTGGTTGATCAAAACAGCCATGGTATTATTCTCCCTGACGTTACTGCCTGTTAAGAGGCTTCATCTTTACGCTTTATCTAAAAAAGAGCATAGAGCATTTAACAGGCCCTGTTGACCACGTGAAGCATCTTTGCGCTCCTTCCCCAGAATTCGTGGGGCTTACGACAGTCGTTCAAGCTTCAACTAAGTTGGAACTGGTCAATGGATTCCTTAAGAGAGGTTACCTCCTAGGGTAAAAGTTTTACTTGGATGTTCTTTGTTTTAGTATTTTCTGCGTTACGTGTAGACCAGAGGAAGTCAACCTAACTCTTTTACTGGAAAACTAGTACCTGAAAGGGGTTAAATCAATGTTTCAGCCCTCCCTGTTGATAGAGAAGGGTGCTACTTACTACTTACTCAAGCCAGCCAGAAGTAACCTTTTTTTTTTATAAGTAAGTTTTTTATAAGGTATTAAAATAGTGTTTGTACGTAGTAAATATTTTTATAGGCATACTACAAGTGTCCCAGAAAGATGAGCAACAGTACCAATCCATAATGGGAGCAGAGGATCCAACAGCAAAGGCTAATCTAAAGAATACTTCAAAAACTGCTACCATGTAGTCTTACCAGTAAAAGTAAGCATTGATTAATCATCTCACAACGTTTTTTTTTGTTTATATGAGACGTACAGCTATATCCAATGCAGTTTCCTTAAGAGACAACCAGCATGGAGAAACTAGTAAAATCCTAGTAGAAAGAAGTAGTAGCAGTAGTGGTGTTTTTTTGTGGAGGAGTAAGAATTGCATTGACGCACACTATTACTATGGTAGTATGGAAATCTGAGGATTTTTTTTTCACAAACCTATACCCACAAAAACCCCCAATGCCACGTGGCTTTTGATCAACCTAGAATGGCATGAGTATTACTTCATGGTAGAGCCACTTAGACCGCTCGCCATACTTCTAAATTAAAAATTTGATGCTTAAGAGAGTGTTTTTAATGAGTTAATAAGATGTTTTTGGTAGTATGATTACTTAAACGCACTGATTATCGAAATAATAATAAAAAATTATTGTGATTGGTGAATTAATGTTAAGATTGTAATAAAAATTTTATTTTTCTAATATTTTGTGAACGGTGGCATACATAAAAAAAATAAAAAATCAGCCTGAAGGGTGAAAATTTTCTATCACTGAAGTTTTTTAGTTCCCTTTCCACACGTACAAAATTTTGTGAAGAACCTTGAGAGGTCATATGAAGTATAGCTTACTGTACGCGTAAGTTATAAGGAAAGTGTGGTCACCTCGAGCGATGACAACAAAGCCAAATTTACCTTCATGCTTCATCCGATTCAGTACAGGTAGCCAGAGTAACAGCGTAGTACTGTGAAAAGAGAGGCAACAGCCAAGCAGGTGCTACTAAATTGGATTTTTGATTTTTAATGGGCAGCACTTATGACTTTTTCTAAGGTATAAAATAAAACTTTTTAAGGTTTAGAAAAAGTCTAAAAGGAACAAGTTTTTTTCAATTTTTCAGGATATCTTATCAAATTGGCATAGTCTTAATCAGGTGTTTTTTTTTTTTTTTTTCAATGGAATCTGGTGAATGATGTAGTTTTTATGCCTGATAGTAAACTTAAAAAGATGAAACATTAGTTCTTAATTCTAAAATATTGTGTGAAATACTAGTACACAATATTCGTTATAAATGTACTGTAGCAGAATGAAACTCTAAAATTTTCTGCAAAGTAAGTATATTTTGCGTGGATTAATGTTACGATTAAACAACCTACGTTATTAACGACACTATAATACTCAGAACCTTTTGTCAGAAAAATGGTAAATATAAATAATTGGAAGAACAGCGTCAAATGTTACAAGTTTTCTATTTTTTACCAATTAAGAGAACATTTAGTGTGCCTTAACATTATTTATATATTTAGAGGACTTAAAATTATAGTTTTCTTACTGATTTAACAATATGGTATATTCTGTACTTGTGCGTTTTTTTCGTCAGGGTGGGAGAATTCCTTGATTCACACCGCAGTGACTACAGTAATATTGAACTCAGTAGATTTCTTTTATCAGACGACTAATACCCACTGCACTCCCCCCCCCCCCCCATTACCACATAGCTTTTGTTCTATCCAAAAACCGTGTTAGCATTATATCAGGGTGGATCAACAAGGGAGATAATCATATCTCACAGTATTAGCGAGCAAGCTCGCCACTAGTTGCTAAAGGTTCCAATTCTCTTGAGTCCTGATAATCAGCACCCGTTTCTAGCGCTCTTTTGTAAGTTGCATTATTTGCAAGCATTATTATGTGATTGATGACTTACTTAGCTTATAATTAGGTGAACTCAGTGCAGCCTGGGTATGCAGTACGTTTTACTTACCATCAAAACCTTATTACCTCAAAAGGCCTACTCAGTGACCCCCGCACGTTGCACGATAACTTGCTCCTTTTTTTCCAACGAACGACAGACCTGATGTAGTCATCCATAACCCTTCCACCTACTTCGGTAAAAACATCTTAGAGATGATGTTTTCGGAAGTGCGTGCCGTGCTAAGCCTATTTACAAGCTTCAGGTGCTTGCGGTACCATCTCTTGCCCATAAAAAACGTGTGTTTAACGTTACCATCCAACGCTAGGCAGTAAGCGCATCTGGATGATGTTATCACTGTCATACGATGTAGATAGGCTTTAAACTGGCCATGCCCAGAGAAGAACTGAGTAAGGTAGTAACTGATCTCTCTATGTCCCCTCTCTACCTACGATCTTAGGGCTGGTATCAGCTAGAGCATCTTTTTACCCACACCAGCCTGATTTTATTACTGTTCCAACGTTGCCACTATTCTCTTTCATCTGTTGCCGTCAGTTTTGTCATTGGAGCACAATGACTTCTTCTGCTGTTCCAGTCCAAGCAACACGATGGATACCAGTAATGCAATTACCATAATGGTGGTGGAGGAGACCAAGCGATAGGGGCATGTGATCCTAAGGAATCCAATGCACTGCACCAAAGTAAGCATCTTTCCAGCGCATCTACCCACATCTCTCCACTGTATATTAGTATTAAGGTGATGACCGATGCAAGAAGTTGTCTTTTGGATTCTCTCAGACCCCCAATATTTGGAATTAACCATCCAAGCAGTTTCACAACCCTACTGGATTTATCAGCAGCTTTTATGATGTGCTCCCAGAAGGTTATTCGAAAGTCAACTCACACTCTTCTGTACACCAAATTTTGTGCTTGGCTTCCTCTCAAAATCTCGCTGTGACATGCAATGCTATGTCATCTATAAAGTCCAGCTTGATCCCTGAAGGCAATTCAAGGCACAGGAACTCATTATAGAACAGTTTTCAGAGGCCAGAGCCAAGGGCAGAGCCCTGAACGATCCCCGACGTCAGGCGCACCTCTCTTGATCCGTCCTTCGTATCGTACTGGAGTATTTAATCCAGAAGATAGTTGTCCAGTATCTTATGAAGGTAGTCTGGTACATTCTGTCACTTTAAAACCCTTGTTATGTTGGATCATTAGCGTGAGTTGAAGCCATTTTTGACGTCAATTGTCACTAGTATGCACACGCTCCTTGTCTTCTGTGAGGGTTTCTATGTCTTTCTAACTGACTTAAGAACCTTGGCCACAGCCATAATCATCAAACACTCCCAACAAAACCCGTACTGGTTGTCCCTGAGGCTGACCTCACCTCTCAAGCGAGTTTGTATCAGCCCCTTGAGCATTTCATTGTGTAACGTACATAAGGGTCGGAATGATGAAATGAATGGGGGAAGTGGTTTGCCCTTATGAAAAAGGACGAACCTTTGAATCTTTGAGCACTCACTAAACAGTAAAATGCACAAGCATGCATTGAACATATCCGGCAAAACGTGTGGCTCCTCCACAGCTACAACCTTGAGAATTTGTGACAGTACCTTGTCTGGACAAGTTCTTTTCTGACTTAGATGGTATCTACGAGAGCACCGATCTCCGTTCTTTACGGCTAAAAAAAATCACTTGGTCTCAATTTACGTTTTCTCATCTCCACTCGGGACGCTGTGAAAAGAGGCAAGAGACCAATCTTTAAGAATTTAGGCTCCATCAACGCCACCGGGTCCAAGCCACACTTTCTTTTTAGTGCGATCTGGTAGCCCAGGCTTCACGTGTCTCTATCTACCTCAGCAATGAGTTCTTGTTAGCTTCAGCTCTTTTTCACCTTGGTTACCCTCACCAAGGCTTTCTCTGTTTTTCTGTATGTGGCAATAAGCTCCTCCGCGTCTTTACGACTTCTGTGTCGCTGTGCCAGATGGCGTGGCTCTACGCTCTGCACGCAGGTTTGCAACTTCCTCGGTCCACCAGTACGTCCATGAACGTGGGCTCAACCTAGCGGTCCCTTTGGGCTTACAAGTATCACACCAATCCTTGACATGTCTTATGGAGCCACTCACAAGAGCCTTGATCTTTGCTTTATTTGTAATCTTATTTAAATCAACAGAAGTGGGCACGCTCAGCCTAGTAGTTGCAGAAGTAGTAGCAGTAGTTTTTTTATAGTAGGAGGAAAATTGAGTTAATGCAGATCAGAAAACAACGGTAGTGTAGAACTTAGTAAACTTTTTTTATTAGACCACTATTACCCACTAAAACCTCTCTCATACCACGTGGCTTTAGTTCCACCCTAAAATTACGTTATCATTACTTCAAGATGGAGCCACCAGGGGAACATTGTATGTTCCTCCCTGTTGTATCTCACAGCATTAGCAAGCAAATTCATCACAAGTTGCTAGAGGCGCCAATCCTTCCGAGTCCTGAAAAGGACTCGGGATTCTTGAGTACAAGCATCCATGTGTAGTGCTTCTTCATAGGCTGCATTCTTTGCAAGTGCCAGTAAGTGGTTGATGATTATCCTCGCTGATGGTTATTACACATAGAGTAGCGTGAGGTTGTACGACTTTGTCAGGAAGTCATCTGAATTTCTTTCTTTTTTTTCTCTCTAAGAACTGTCCAGGCAAACTTTCTAATAGCCCTTCAATCGTCAGCGCCACTCAGCATGGCACCCACGATATTTTTAAGCTTTACGGATCTATTAAAACAATTCTCTAGCTGTTGCTAACACTCGTGCTACCTCTCACACTGGAAAGAGTGTGCTCTACAGTATCGTTCACCCAGGGCAGAAATCACAACTAGGTGCTGGTCTCAGAACCATGCGGTGGAGATATACGTTAAACTGTCCATGGTCTAAGAGAAGCTTGGTAAGGTAATAGCACACCTCACCGTAGCCACGCCCCAGCCATGAATACAGGATCAGTAAACCTCAACGAGCCCATACCAGCCTCATTCTACTTCTGCTGCATGCATCGCAAGCTCTCATCCCTACGAGTGTCTTCCAACTCAGTTTCATCTGCAAGGGATTTTGTTTTGTGCTAATAAACCAAACAGACGACAAGCATGGTTCTCACGGCCACCATCGTCGTGGCCAAAGATACTGTGTGGGACACACAGGCAACCCAAGAGGTTACAACCCACTGCACTAATGTCAGGTGGTTTCAGGACCATACCATCACCAATACATCTACCCACACTTCCAAGCCTTACAACATGATGGAGTTTGCCACCAGATTTTTCTCTTGGACTCCTATCGGCCACTAATATTTGGCATCAGTCACGACATAACTCCTGTTACCTTTGAGTTCATCTTTATGGTCCTCTTAATGTGTCCCCGAAATGTAAGTTGAGAGTTAATCCATACTTCAAAATACTTGATCACGGGGCTTTCACAAACTCCCGCACCTGCAACGTTTGAGGGAGAATCACTACCAAACCATCGCTGCTGGGTGAAGACAACCATCTCTGTTGTGCGGCTAGCCAGTTTGGATCCGTGGTACCTCTAGCCACTGTGACACTTTTGAGGTTTATCACTGAATCTGGAGCTAAACTTGGATCTGGAATATTTATAGAAAGACCAGTGCAACATTGTCTGCAAAGCCCACCAGCTTTACGCCCACGAACATTTTCAAGCATAGTAGCCCATCGTACACGAGGTTTCAAAGTGACTCAGTACAGAGCCAGGAGTCACCCCCAACGTCTATGTTATTTCTTGTGGTCCCTTGATTATGTTGTACCAACATACATGGTCCTGAAGATAGTTTACCAGAACTCTTCTCAAGTGAGTCGGTATCTCCTGTTTATGCAGTGTTAATCGTATGTCGGACTATCTTGACAAGTTAAAAGCATTCTTAACGTCTAAGGTAATCATGATGCCATCGTTTCTTATCTTGTAAGGTGCCTCACTCAGATTGACATTCTCTCCAGTACTTTGACTGATACGCTAATGAATAGGTCTATCTCCTTCAGCCATCTTAACAGCTACACACCCTGCAGATTCTGCCACATGGTGAGGGCTAGGTGTTAAGATCACGTTATAGCAGAGGTAGTACTCCACTTCCTCAGTGGGGTAGCCACCAGCCTGATGACCACTCTTACCACACCTCCAACATGCCCCAGTCCTAGTTATGCCCTTGCAATTGTCTGCAAGATGTCCAAAGCCTAGGCACTTGAAGCCGCGTTTGGGCCTAATTTTCGCTGGACCAAACCTGTAGTTGACCCAGCCTAGGCGTTAATAGTTCATTGTATTAATGACTGCAGTGGCTGTTGAGTGTACCTCAACATTCGTGACCTGATTTTTCCTAATACTGCTGGACGGTAATCGTACTACATCTTTGGGAGCAATTGCCGAATCAGCCTCTAGCCACTGCCACATCCTCCTTCCTGGTAATTTCCTGGTAATCGTCAGATCAATATCTGGAATTTCCTGTCAAGCACTTTTAATACTAGGGTATTGTGAGAGGCATGTGAGTAACAAATTTTCTTGCTCTTTCTAGTTGTGTATTATATAAATACCACTATTGATTTTTTAGGTGGTGTACGATAATTTTTAATTTATGTTACTGTGTTACACATGATAGGAGTGTAAAGTGATGAATTGATGAATGAATGTTGATGAATGTGAATAGTTCAGAAGTAACTGCATGTAACAACAAATTTTTTTTTACTATGACTATGTACACAAACAGCTTTTATTTATACATCTATTAGATACGGTAGGTGTATACAAGTATGATTTTGGTTTTAAATAAACTTATATTAAACAAGTAATTACATGTGTTAACAGATTTTTTTCTACTTTTATAGAAGAATTTTAGCAGATTATTGTACTTAATAAAACTGTCAACTCTAACATCTAAATCATTTTGTACTTTTAGTCCTTGTTTTGCTGTGATAGTTACGAATTTTTGTTTTACTAAAGATTTACTTTCATAGAACTTTCTGGCCCACGTTTAGGAATTACTCATACCCATGGAAGAGAAGAAACCAACTGCTGCTCTTCCTCCAAATTTAAAAAACTTTTTCAGAAGCCTATACTTCTACTCAACATCTGTATACGAAGTTATACGAAGCAGTTCAGACCTCTCATTAAGTGGCTTAAGTCGTATGATTACTGACCAGGCATTTCCTGAATATATGGTAACAAAAATCGCAAAAAAAGTAAAAGCAGAGTTTTTTAAAGGAAATAAATTTGTATTTAATTTAACTTTTGATGAAATAAGCGTAAAGCAATATAAGGAGTGAAACAGTTCTCGTCAAACGTGAAAAGGCTCAGTTAACTTGATGGGCTAATTAAATGAAATTGAACATAACTGAAAATTGAAAATAGCAACAAGAGCATTTGTATTAATATTTGTATGTATTAACAGCACATTTAAAGTGACTGTGGCCCATTACCTCATAAATTCATTAAATAAAGTAGAAAAGTTAATTATCCTCAAAGATCTCCCAATTAGACTTCATGCAGATGCAATCAACGTTACCAGTGTTACCTTCAACGGAGATCAGGCTCATGAAATGGAGTGTAAATCTCTTGGTGGTTATTTAAACAGTACGAACAAAGAGTATCGTAAGCCTTTCTTTCTTATCCTGAGAGAGAGAAGCCAGTATTCATTTTCTACGATACGTGTCATTGTAAAAAATTATGCAGAAACTATTTTGCAATAAAAAGCCCCATAGTTTACACTGAGTCAGATTTAATATATTGATAGTAGGTAAGCTATGCAAGTACGGGACAACCTCCTCCCCCCCGGGCCTCATTCTGAGGCCAGCCACGGCCTCGTAGTTAGGCAGGTACAGGGCCAGCTCCCCCTTCATCAGAGTTTCGTACTATTGCACGCTCCTCCACTCCCTCCCCCTCCCGTGCATGTGCTCCTTCCCGCGTGACAACAAACACAGGCTGTTCAAAATGTTATATTAGAAATTTTTAGACTTTAAAATTATTTTTATTCTATTGTTATTTCTATTTTTCTTTTTTTATTTATTTTTATTTTTATTTCAAAACAAAAGAATTTTCTCTCCCTTAGAGTTAAACCTAGGTCTCCAGGGTAATAGACAGGTATACTATCCACTGTGCTACTGGATAGTTATAAGATATCTGTACTAATACAGATATATTTGGAAGATGGTACTGCACTGTCTTATCGACATAAAGTGTAGATGCCTTAGAGATAATTTAAAGATGACTTCAGGACCATCTGATATTGTTTTCAAGATTGCTGAAATATACTAAAGTATGACTCCAACGGCAATGCTGTCCAATCGTCTTTATTTATTTATTAAAGCAACGTTTCGGCCACTTTAGAATGAGGCCCTTTTCAAGCACTACAAATTTCAAACAAATCATGACAAAATTAATAAAAAGGTAAACAATAATACAATCGCTCGTAGTTTAGAACACTAAAACATACAATTATATCACAGTATACAGGCTTTACGTGATCGCTTACATTTGTCGAGATCTTACTTATTTGACTGTAGCCTGTAAGTAACTCGAACATACTAACGAAAATTAATTTCTATACCGAGGACAGGTATCTATGAGGCAGGACCAATACCAATACATACATGTGCAAGAGTTGAAATGGTTAATGTATGTATTAGAGAAGGCGTGACCTATATGAAATGATATTTTTGAATACAATTTATTTAGTTATTATGCTGTTGTCTGTGGCTAGTATAAATTACTTTTGATAAATTCTTTAAAAATTGGTAATAAATTTTGTGTATCAAATTGTCTATTCAAGTTATGGATATTTCTACTTATGTGTATCATTTCTGATACCTCACGCCTACTCCTTACATTTTCAACACCTAAAATCTGTACATTACTATATTCAAAATCTATACTGTGTCCTGAATCTTTCACATGGTAATACAATGCAGATCTGTCATCTTTTTTTTTAACATCTCTCATGTGTTCACCAACTCGTGTTTGCAGAGTTCTACTTGATTGACCTATATAATACCGATGACAATCTATACAATTAATTTTATACACTATATTTGGTTTGTAACGCGGTTCTATTTTGTCTTCACCAAATTGATTGTTTATGTTAATTTTATCAATGTTTTTAAAAATGACGTTAATATTGTACTTTTTTGAAATCTTCTTTATCTCATATTCATAGTCTTTTGAAAACGGTAAGACAATATAGTCATTATATGGGGTTATACTATGATTTTTATAACTATCTTTTTTATTTAATATGTTTAGTCTTTTTTTAATGTATAGATCAATAAATTTTAATGGATAGTTATTCTCTTTTAATAATTTTTTAATTATCTCAAAATTTTCTTTATGGAACTTATCTTAGACAGTTTTATATTTGTATCTACTAAATTATAAACAGTTCCAATTTTTTGTTGTAAGGGGTTGTGTGATCCAAAATTAAGATATTGTCCTGAATGACTTGGTTTTCTATACCAGTTAGTTATGATTTTGTCAGAATTGAAGTAAATAGTAATGTCTAAAAAGTTTATTATTCTAAGTGTTGGATTTTCTAAAGTAAATTGTATATATGGATCAAAACTGTTAAACGTTTGTAGTATTGTATCTATATTATTCTCTAGAGAACATAAAAGTAAGTTGTCTACATATTTTACGTAAAATTGTAGTTTGAAGGGTAATTTATTTAAACAATACTGTTCTAAGTCATTCATTACCAATTCAGAAAGTATGGGGCTAAGAGGATTACCCATTGCACAGCCAAACTTTTGTTTAAAACATGATCTATTGAAAACGAAATAATTATTTTGTAAAATAAATTTTACAATATCTATAAATTCTGTACATGATAAATTTATATGTATGCCATAATGTTGCCATCTCTCAGTTAGAGCTGAAACTATTAGGGGGATATGTATATTATTAAAAAGGGCTGTAACATCTAAACTAAAAAATTTGTAATTTGATGGGATTTTTTGGTTTTTAAGTTTTTCTATTAATTGAAAACTATTGTTTATACTGTATTGTGATTTGGGGCTATATTTATATAAAAAGTTGGCTAAAACTTTTGACAAAGTATAAGTAGGAGTGCCTATTGCAGAAATAATAATTCTAATTGGGTAGTCAATTTTATGCAGTTTTGTTAGCCCATAACAGAATGCTAAAACGCATTTATTTAATACAGTATCGAATTTTTTGTTGTAATAATTATCTTCTTCAAAAATATTGTCAATATTATTTAATTTTCTAATTACTTTATTAGTAGCATTTTTTAATTGTTTCAAAATTTTATCTGGCTCTTTATCTATTTTTTCATACGTTTTTGTATCACTTTGACAATTTTCTACTTTATTGGTACAATCAATCTTATCACTGACAATTATACCTTCCCCTTTATTAGCGTACGACACGACAATATTAATTTACACTAGCCGCAGACAATAGCATAATAACTAAATAAATTTTATTCAAAAATATTATTTCATTTAGGTCACGCTGTCTCTAATACATACATTAACCATTTCAACTCTTGCACATGTATGTATTGGTATTGGTCCTGCCTCATAGATACCTGTCCTCGGTATAAAAATTAATTTTCGTTAGTATGTTCGAGTCGCTTACAGGCTACAGTCAATTAAGTAAGATCTCGACAAATGTAACCGATCACGTAAAGCCTGTATACTGTGATATAATTGTAAGTTTTAGTGTTTTAAACTACGAGCGATTGTATAATTGTTTACCTTTTTATTAATTTTGTCATGATTTGTATGAAATTTATAGTGCTTGAAAAGGGCCTCATTCTAAAGTGGCCGAAACGTTGCTTTAATAAACAAATAAAGACCATTGGACAGCATTGGAGTTGGAGTCATACTTTAATATTGCAATATCCTGCTGTCGTCAGATTCACAGTATTACAAATAATTTTCACGAATTGGCTGCAATAAATTCGTTTTTCAAGAAAACAATCGTTTCATCATGGTATTACAAAACTTGACATTCGAGGACAATGACATAATGGATAGGAGACGGGACCTACTCATCAAAACAAAGATGATGTTATCAACGCATGTCTTCGTTAGTATTATGATGGTGTTCAGTTCACTAGCACAGTTATATAATACAGACGTAGCTCAAGATTTTCATGATTACTATACTTTAAATATGAAAATATCACAAGCAGAGAATCAATGCAAATTTTTATCGTTATACAAACAACACGATATTTTGCCATCTCATCTACAACATTGTTTAAATAATATGAATAATCTTAACTTTCATAGTAATTTAGTAAATAGGAAAGTCCATAGTTTTAAATTAAAATTTAAGAAGTTCTTTTTTAATCAAGAAATAAGAGACATCAATGTTCATATTTAATTTCTGAAGAATAGATTAGAAAAAATTAGAATTTAAATCATTAAAAATATAGACTTAAAAATGTTTCAACTACTAGATGATTTCTGCTGTCACAAACGAACACTATACGTAAAATATGTAAAAAGTACTCTATTTAAAAAGTTTTTAAATAGCTATGAGAAAAAATATAAATGCAGACCTGTTCATTTAGAATGGATTATTAGAACTCAAACTAATGTTGACACACATACGATGACTGGTAATAGCGATGACAAGACTTTAAATGATAACGATCCCATACGTGATACGTGAGAAAAAGTTTGCAGAGTTCTACTTGATTGACCTATGTAATACCGATGACAATCTAGACAATTAATTTTATACACTATATTTGGTTTGTAACGCGGTTTTATTTTATCTTTACCTAATTGATTATTTTTGTTTATCTCATTATTGTTTTAAAAATGACGTTAATATTGTACTTTTTTGAAATCTTCTTTATCTCATGTTCATAGTCTTTTGAAAACGGTAAGACAATATAGTCATTATATAGGGTTATACTATGATTTTTATAACTATCTTTTTTATTTAATATGTTTAGTCTTTTTTTAATGTATGTATCAATAAATTTCAATGGATAGTTATTGGCTTTTAATAAATTTTTCAATATCTTAAAATTTTCTTTATGGAACTCATTCTTAGACAATTTTATGTTTTTATCTACTAAGTTATTTACTATTCCATTTTCTTGTTGTAGGGGGTTGTGTGATTCAAAATTAAGATATTGTCCTTAATGACTTGGTTTTCTATACCAGTTAGTAATGATTTTGTCAGAATTAAAGTAAATAGTAATGTCTAAAAAGTTTATTATTTAAAGTGTTAGATTTTCCAGAGTAAATTATATGTATGGATTAAAACTGTTGAACTTTTGTTGTAAGGGGTTGTGTGATTCAAAATTAATATATTGTCCTGAATGACTTGGTTTTCTATACCAGTTAGTTATGATTTTGTCAGAATTAAAGTAAATAGTAATGTGTCAAAAGTTTATTATTCTAAGTGTTGGATTCTCCAAAGTAAATTGTATATATGGATCAAAACTATAATATACTTTTTAGACATACTTATTATAAACTTTTTAGACATTACTATTTATGTTTCCTAAATGCATTTTTTCAATCGTGTCAAAAAAATTTTTTACATGGCCGTAAGGTATAAAAAACAAGTGAAAATGATAGTACGGTAATGCAAAGCATTAAAAAGATGTATTTTCCACAGCTTCTGGTACCTGGACGTTGATTTAAACATTTTTTTTCGATTCAATATCAAAAAATTGAGAATGTTGAGCATCTTGTTTAATAGTTTAGAAACGAAAAAAAAATTTTGTTTTCAAGTACAGAATGTTTTATTTGTGAAGCTTACTTTTGTCACTTCTGAATTGCGCACCACAAATGATTAAATTGAGCCAAGTGTTTAATTTTAAGACACTTGAACATAACCGTTTTGTCCTCTGGAGTGTATAAAAACTCTGTCAATTTTTTTGCAGCCCCAAACTTTCATTTAGCTATTTGTGGTATCATTGAAAATACAGAGCGTTTTTCCTGGTTAAATAAGTGCTCGTTTTCGTAATGCCCCTAATCTATGAGTGATTAAAAATCATCGATAAAATAACTATTGGGATTCCAAAAGGTCACGTGACTCTCGCGGTATATATAGTCACTTGGGGGAAAAATAACACAGGCCTTATGGGTGCAATTATATTTTTATTTTTTTTTACACGTTCAACGATTGTAATACGATAAAGGCCTTTTAATAACATATTTTTGAAGAGATTACAGTTCCTTAGCTATTTTTCCGTAACTTAATTAGTCTTTTGCAGCTTTAAACTTTCCTTTAAAAGTGCGAAAACGCACATTTTACCTGTACAAAGTTCTCCCGTTCCCAATTATATATAGGAAAACAAGCAGGATTTTGGTAAGGTTAAATGTGCGTTTTCGCACTTTCAAAGAAAAGTTTTAAGCTGCAAAAGATTTGTTGAGTTGGGAAAAAATAGCTACGGTATTTTTATCTCTTTAAAAATATGTTATTGAAAGGCTTTTATCTTGTAACGATCGTTGAGCGTGTAAACAAAATAAAAATAGAATTGCACCCATAAGGCCTGTGTTATTTTTCCCACAAGTGACTATGTATACTGCGAGAGTCACGTGATCTTTTAGAATCCCAATAGAGTACGAAAGAGTATAAATGCGTTAAAATATTGCAGTTTTTTGTAAAATGATCCATATACATGTGGCATGATTTGGTCCACACGGCAATTCCGGTGAGTCAGAGCCTTGCTTCAGTATTTTATACTGTTTGCATACACAATAGTATAATAGTACTTGATCTTTTTAAAGTCTTAGAAAAAACCTAATANGAAATTTATAGTGCTTGAAAAGGGCCTCATTCTAAAGTGGCCGAAACGTTGCTTTAATAAATAAATAAAGACCATTGGACAGCATTGCCGTTGGAGTCATACTTTAATATTGCAATATCCTGCTGTCGTCAGATTCATAGTATTACAAATTGCTGAAATATAACTGAAAGATGGTCTTAAAGATAACTAAAAAGTGGCTTAAAAATAACTTAAAAATGCCTCTTATACTTTTTACACCCATAAGATGATCTGAAGAAGTTTTACTTTATTGTAATGTTTATTTTGTGGCAAGCTTTATAAGAGCCCCAACCAAACGCTCCTATCCGTGAAGTACAACCATCGAATCTTACCTCTCTAAAAGAAGCGTAGCCAAATACCCATGTTCGTAAATCAAAAAAAATCTCGTCGTAAATATATTAAATAGATTAATTAAACACTGAAAGCAAGGGTTACATCTATTCCATGGACTCTGGCAAATCTAGGAGAAACTTTTTGTACAGTCTAACGTTAAGATGTGCACAGTTGGCTTAGTACGATGCATTATGCTGGGGGCAAACAGTGGCTAGTTTTGTTTTATTAGTTGGAGAACAGCCCTAATCAGTCTTATTATGAACAATAAATTTGAATCTCTTTAATCATTGTTTTTCTAAGAGCCAAACACATGCACTTTTCTTGCATTGTGTAGGTGTTCTCGAAGAATTGTTCCTATAGTATTGTACGGAAAATTTCGCAACTCCCAGGGTATACCATGGAAACAGCGCTCTCACCATAAATTTTTTCTATTGTATTTGTCTGAGAGTCGTTGTTGTGTAAATGGCTCTTTGAACAGAAATACTGTAGGTTCACCATCAGAATAAAGTGGTAATATAGCTAATTTCTTGAGAACTAAATCGTTGACAGGCTGTTTAAAGCCTTGCATATCAACTATGTAATCCACTATTTGCTTATAAACTTCTTACTATCATATTTTTGGATACTTTTCTACCCAATCTTTATTTTTCATTACATTTTTCTCATTCTTTTTACTTCTGTTTAGTCCACTTAACATACCTGTCAATCAACTTTTCACACTCTTTATATTTTCTATCGTACTTCTTCTTCTCTGCGCTCTAGCCTTGTCCCGTGACGGTTAATAGATAAATGATATTAACAGAGTTATGCATCAGCCTTTATAGCTTTACCTCCCACCACCATAAGATGTAATACATAGATCACAATTGCTTATAACCTTTACGTTGAGGAAATGATGATGTATTTGTTGAAAACTTTTATGTTAAATTGTGATGTGATCTGACATGTCGATAAAAGTCTATTGAAAAATAAATTTTTTAAATAATCCACAGTTTTTATCTTTCTCCTTTGTTTTTTTTTTTCGCCCATTACTATGCGTGTCTCTTCTGAAATTTTGCCCACTCTTCTTGTCGTCGTTTATAATCTTCTTCTTCTTCTTTGTTCTGCTGACCTTTCTCCATGATGGTTGAAAGACAGATGATGTTAGCAGAGCTATGCATGAGCTTTTATAGTTTTACATGAGTTTCTTAACGTCTCCACTCATTGGACTGTATTAAACAGTACAATCGTGTAGAATTAAACCGTAGGCTAATGTATTGGCAGAAAAATAAGCGTGAAATTCAAATTCCAAACTTACATCTACTGGAGAACTTTTCAATGACTTATTTTGCTTGGAGAAATCAATCACAATCAACGGCGCTACGTTCTAAAAATCAAATCTGTTTAGCAAAGGTGCGGGATCTTTACTATAATATGAATTCTGAAAATGAGCATACATGTCATACAATAGTTCATACTGATTGTTCGTCATATCGAGATTGAGATCACCATAAAGATAATATTGTCAATTTAAATAGTCTTACATTTCTTATGTTACAGTGATCGAACTTATTAGCACTAGCAGCTCTTTGATTCTTTCGGTTTGTTTGGAAAGCCAGTATAACGTTACGTAGCTTTTTCAGCTGATTGGACGTATTGACTGTCCAGATATGCTTTGATATGGTGGGGAAGAGTGGATATTCATAGAATTCCCAAGTATGGAAGCTCATAGATATCAATTCGTCGTTTTGCAAACGATTGAGCAGACGAATTTTATAAGAATCTGACATCACTACCTGGGGCATAAGCCATTTGAGTTTCAGTATTGCTATTTAAAATTCTTTCCAAGTCGGCAGTTCTTTAGCATTTGCAGTAGGATTAGCATCTTGAACACCTGCATTTAAATTATTTCTCGATCTCGTAGGTATGAGTTCCTGTTTAACATTAACCACAATCTTTCGATAATCTTTAACAAAATCTAAATTCATGCTGAGAGAAATCAAGACATCAAAGAAGTTACCTTTCGTTAGACTTAAAGCATGAGTTCCCTTCCAACGTGCATTCTGACTCAACGCGTCTTGATCTGGCCTGAGTGTTAACCAATTTCTTATGTTGATTGTTAGACCTACAATATTTACACTTATTTGTCTCAGTAGCGTTCATTTCATACCGAATTTCTTCAAATAGGTGGCAGATGGCGTTATTCACCAGCTCAGTATTCGTGGTGGTGCAGGTGCTGTATTTGCATCAGCTTTAACTAATTTACCATAAATGTGTAACGAGCTGCGAGATGGTAGCAGACATAGGTCGTGATGTTGAATTGATATACGGATTTCATCACTGTTACCGTAAGTTGTGGATGCGTATGGCTGATGAGCATGAATCTCATAGTGTGCTATGGACTTATCAAAGTTAACAGGGGACTGAATGCTTAGAATTTCTTTCATGTTTTATGCAACAAAATGAGAATATGCAAGTTAGTTTCTACCACGGCCTTTTATTTTTAATCTTAAACTTTTTAGAAACTCAATGTTTTGACGTGTTAGTTATCTTTGACGTGTTGACAGTTTGACTGTTCGTTGTTGACTGACTATTGGAGCACATGTTGAAAAACTCACATAGCTTTTATTGTTGTAGACGATCCCCATGATGATAAAGATTTTATATGTAACCTCACGGTTATGACTTCTTCTCAAAAATTTACTAAGTTACTGTTCTGATCAATGATGGGTAGTTGTATATAGTCTATAATGCGTCCAACAATTGGTAAATAGATAATTTGTGATGTAACTTCGATGATCTTATAACTTGGTGGTACAGCTGGAAAAAAATTCGTAAATGGTATGAACTTTTTCTCCGTTTATATAGGCTCTAGTAGTGATATTACACTCAACTCTCAACGTGTTAACTTTGAGAATAGCTACAGGTAAATCTGAGCTGTGGATTGTGCTATCTACAAGAACACGTTCAGTAAAACCTAAGAGACGGCCTATAGAATCTTACGGTCTGAAATTAATTGTATGACTACAAGTGATTATACTGCAAAGTGTATTATTGTTAAGTTTGATATCAATAGTTATATTGTTAGTCTGTAATACGTCAACTAAAAATGACTCGATATCTCGAATTTCGTAGCTGCCTGTTAAAAAAATGACTACTTGATCAGCCACGTAAAATTTATATACGTTAATATTTGGAATTGAATTAAACGTTAGAAGTTCTACTCAGCCAAGAACGTAATGATGTTTCGATGATAACTTGATAGGTGGAAAATATTGTGTTTCTATTACAGAAGAAGTTCCAGACAAACTTAGAGTCAACGTTTCTTCCATGCTTTTTCAAAAGCGAATGAATGATTTTGCGCTATGACATTACCTTATATACTTTTTGAGAGATATTTTAAGCACAATTGACCATAACTACGAAAATCATAATCTTGAAATTTTACACGGTTATACTTGATATTGGCAACTCCCAAGTATAGCATTAAATCGATGGCTAGTTGTAGATTACCAGAACTGTTAAAATAAACAACATTATTACACCATTTTTATCACGCAACCTAGTGTGTTCCAGGATATCTTTATCATCAAGATTACCTATAGCAGTTTCACGATAACAAGGTTCATCAACTAATTAGTCATTTCTCATGAATACTCCCTGGAAATTGGGGATTTTTAACTTTTTAACATATTTCAATAAATCAAAACTCGTCAGAACTCTAGTAAGTAGTCTTACATCAAACTTTTTTTTCGAACCTTTTCCAACATACGGCTTCAAGTAGACACCTAATTCTGTTTTATATGGTTGAAGTTTTAGACCTTTCCCAAGCGCAATGGCCTCCATAGTTTTATTGTTACTTTAGCTTTCTTGCAGTTGCTGTTTAGCAGACATACTTGCACTTATACTTTTTAATATTCCAGCTAAACCATTAGCTACTTCACCGGTTGCACTCAAGCCAGCAAATAAGGGTATTAGAGGTAGAGCACCATCAGTTCGAGCAGAAAGACTTACACTGAAAAAAAAACGGCCAGTATAGCTTTGCTGCATGGCTACTGTAGCCGGTCGACCTAAACAGCTACTTTCAGGCTAGGTTAGCCTGGAAGCCAAGCAGATTCTACTTGGCAGCCGATGCCAACGTGCCGAAGTACACAGTGCTCAGTTAGTGACAGGTCACATTTGCCTCGACTGCCAAGCAGATTCTGCTTAGCACCCAGGCTAACCTAGCCTGAAAGTAACTGCTTGAGTCGACAAGCTACAGTAGCCATGCAGCCAAGCTGTACTGGCGGTTTTTGTTCAGTGTAAGATACGTGATATTGTCATATTTTTCTTACCACCAACTGCACTATAGTGCCCTCGTTCATGTGCTCTCGTCAAAGCCAAAGTAATAACCTTGTATTTATCTTTGCTATTAATTTTTATAGCTAGAGCAGCTGCTTTTTCCCCAATACTTTAATCTCTGGCTTTGACTCTTTTCCAAGCTTTCTCAGCTAAGACTCTATCTGCTGAGCTTTTAGCCTCGATGTTTTCTCGATTCTGAGAGTAGGCTATATCGTGTCTCTTGCATGCTGCATCCAGTGGATTTATTCCCTTATCACCTCTAGCCAGATGTTTGACAAGTTTAGTGCCAGGACTACAATAGTGGAAGCCTGGTATGTGTAGTTCTTCAAGTAAAGTATTCATAACGCTATTGAAAAGATTACGTCCTCTTGAGCGATGATTGATCATCACTCTTTGATTATTCAGACACGACTGAGCGCCGAGGTCTGGAAGCGCTGTATTTATACGTTTTAAAAGCGCTGCACATTCAATCATCACATTTGTCATTTTTCAGCCATCATACTATACAAACATGCAGTTCAAAAAGCAAACTATAAAACTGCAAGTTCCAAACTTTGACGTTGTTGCGAAACAGGAAAAGCGTTCAAATCAACATGGTGAATTACTCCCAAACAATATTCGAGCCGTATTCTGTGGTCCATCCACCTGTAGTAAGACAAACAGTCTACTAGCACTAATTGTAGACCTCAATAGACTAAGGTTTGGGACCGTCTATTTGTACTCAAAGTCGCTTAATCAGCCAAAGTACTAGTTTTTGCAAGAGTTGTTGGAGCTCATAGATGACATACAATTTCATACATTCAGTTAACATGAAGCAGTAGTGTCGCCAGATAATGCACTACCCAACTCTATCATAATTTTTAACGACATAGCTTGTGAAAAGCAGGATAATGTAAGTGCTTCCTACTGTATGGGAAGACATAAAAATGTGGACTGTTTCTGTCTATGCCAGTCATACGCGCAAATACCAAAATACCTTGTGAGAGACAGTGTTAATCTTTTAGCTCTATTTCTTTAAGATAAGCTGAATTTGAAGCATGTGTATGATGATCATGTGAATTCTGACATGTCGTACACCCAGTTTAAAGATCTCTGCGCAAACTGTTGGAATGATGATAAGTATGGTTTCGTTGTCATTGATGAGGATAAAAAATGAATACAGGAAGGACTACAACAAAAATAGACCCATCAGAACGCACAATATTGATAAATTTAATGAAATCATAGCTCCAATGTTTGATCTCATTGCTAGCAAAAAAGGTGGATCATTGCTACCTCATTACAAAATTGATAAGATAATATAGCAAGTAGATTATGTGCACTGGGATCATCCGAATAAGCTGGTCGATCGCCTTCGATTACTCATAGCAGAAAGATCTGCAGGAAATCCTAGCCATGACAATCAGATAATATCGATTATTGAAGAGTTGCGGGAAGCTGGGTATATATACTGAAGCTGGTGAGCATTCACATTAGTAGCAAAATGAGCATCAACGTGTTCGGACGTAAGAGTGAATGTGATAGCCAAGATCCTTCTGGTCCTCCAGGTGTTGGCTATAAACTCACTACAGATGCACAATATGATATTGAACATAAAAGACTGTTCAATGTTGCAGCAGCTATCCACCAATATGATGCGGTGAATCTCAACACTTTTCAAAAAAAAAAAAAAAAAATTAATGAGGGATGAGCAAGGTAAAAAGCTAAGCAATTAAAGTAAAGTGTGTGCTAAAAAAAAGGCAAACTTAGAGCGGGAAGTAAATACTACGAAAGAGGTATTTGTCTCAAATCCATAATATTGCTCCATAAAATGATTAAACCTGATATATAAAACCAATGATCCAAGGATTTGACTCTCATTCGCTTATCAGCCATCAATTAGGATGGATCGTAAGAAGGAAGTGGTTGTAAAAGAGCTTCACAAACCAGCTAGTCATAACTATCCACGTCGAAAGTATGATATTCAAGGTTTGGATGAGATATGGCAGGCTGGCCTTGTAAAAATAATACCCTATGCTTGTGAAAACAATGGTCATGGGTACATGTTAACTGTAATAGATATATTTTCAAAGTATGCATGAGCCGTACCTGTAAAGAGAAAAACTGGAAAAGATGTTACAGCAGCAATGAAGTTTGTATTACGAGATGGTCGAGTACCGAGAAATCTGCATAGCGGCAGGGGTAAAGAATTCTATAATACAAGTTTTCAAGACCTCATGCAACAATATAACATCAATCTCTATTCAAGATATAGTAATCTCAAAGCATCGATGAGTGAACAATTCAATCACACTTTGAAAAACAAAATGTGGACAAAGTTTAATCTTCATGGAAATTACAAATGGCTTGATATCTTATCAGATTTAATTGCAGCGTACAACACTTGCAAGCATCGGACAATTGATATGAAGCCTACTGATATAACAGCCGACAATTAAGCTCAAGTTTTACTAAAATTCACGATTAATGATGAAATGATAAAAAGGGCAAGATTCAAAGTTAATGGTTAGTGCGTGTAAGTAAAGCTAAAAATACCTTTGAAAAAGGCTACACGCCAAACTGGACAACTGAAATATTTACAGTTTATAAAGTATTGAAAACCAGTCCAGTTACTTATCATTACTCACAGGATTATAATCCTCCGTGTGAGGTGGGATTATAATCATACAGAAGAAGACTCGCATATGACTGTAGACTTCTTGGAGAGGTAGTTCCAGTAGTCATCAAAGCTGAATTTGGTCTTCACAATAGCCGGTTTGACACCCTTTGCCTTCTTAATTAACTTTTCGTTTTGTGCTCGGATACAATACATCTTGCTTCGTAGTCCAATAAATTCCGTCATAAATTCACTACAACGCTCATCCTTCATCAACCCAATGACTTTCTTATTCACCAGAGGCAGATCAATCTGATGTGTCAAATCTCTCGATATGATTTCTCATGATTTCGTAGATATTTTGACCAGAAATCTCATATATCAAGCTGTCAGTGTCAGTATACAGCAATTTACACTTATCAAAACGGTGCTTCATGTACGAGTAATGGAAATCATATATGAGCGTGTTAGATACATCTAATACACTCAAACCAATATATATTGGTTTTTTCACACTGATCTCTGTACGTGCAAGCTGTATAGCCACAAAATTCTCAGCAAAAATGGAGCGACTGTGAAAGTTTAGTCGGGCTATAAGTGTTTCTGCACTGTAGCGTCCTTCCCACTCATTAACGAGTTCAACATCTACTCGATTTCGCTCATTCTTCATAGTCTTACCATACACAGCGTTGATGATAAGTTTAAAGAAGAGCTTATCAAGCCCATTTTTACTCTGCTTTCTCTTCTCCGTGTTCAGATCAACGTATGATTTGAGCCATGGACTTTCTTTAAAACGCAAGACTCTATGAACTTTCTTGAGCACTAGTACACGTGCGAGAGCCTGCTTCAATGCCTTGTGGTGTATGACATATCGCTCTTTGTCATACAAAGTCATCATGAGTTTTTGCTGCTTGGAGCGAGGTGGAGCCATATATTGTGGACAGAGAGGTAAATCCTTGTGTTCATCGTGGATAGCAACTGGATATTCCAAATCTTCTTCCAGTATGTGGCCATATCCATCATCTAGTATATCGAGGAAGCTTGACTCTATATCAAGCCATTTGGAGTCTTCTTTTGGTAGTGGCTATGTTATTGCCCATCCATACAAGTTGTTTACATTAAAGT
This sequence comes from Copidosoma floridanum, assembly GCF_000648655.2. Next base: position 1,876,499 of record NW_019384181.1, read on the forward strand.
ACATTAGGTACCTGTCTTCTTCTGCTGAATTATAATCCTCCGTGTACTTATTGCTGGCTTTGGCGTAGCGGTTACAGCTCTGGCTCACACCTCCTCTGATCCATTTTTCCACAAACGAAAGCATATCTATATCTGTGAGTAGCTCTAATTCGACTTGGACGAGCTTGAGCATGGCGTCCCACGTTAGACCGGGCGTGGTGTAATAATGTACAGGATCTAACTCGTATGCTGCCAAGCATGTGGAGCAAAAGTTCTCAAAGACATCTGCCAACAGCAAAACGTCGGTCTTCAAGTATAAATCGAAATACTCTCTAAGCGTTTGAATCTGAAATGTTCTCCATACATTCTGTGCATGCTCGTAATCTGCATCAAAAATTTCACTGTCATTCAACTTGCTGTGAAATGCAGCTTTAGAGGAAAGCTCTCTTTCTCTCAGCTTCTCCAAAGAACTAACATAATCGTAAGGGAATACATCCTTTCTCAGCAAAAGTTTCATCTGGTCCTCACATCATACACGTTGGAATTCACTGCTAGTAATGTCACACTTATCCAGGTATGATACCAATTTTTCCAAGGAGGAGGGCATGAATCTAAACGAATCGATGAATTGAAAATTGATGTGCTGCCCTTTTATATACTTAGTGAATGAAATATATTTCTTCTTTTTTTCAGCTATAAGATTGACACGTTCCTCAAAGTATTTACTTGTAGCCAGCTCTTTGACGATAAAGTGCGAGTCATAACCGGTGAAATTGTGGAATATCTCTGGAATAAATCTTGAATTCTGATACTTGATGTTGCAACTTTCATGTGCAGCACCTCTAAATTTTCCGGTAAGAAGACAATTATCTCGTACTTTTTTCTCATTTTTTAACTTGTTTAAACCCATTCTCTTCTATTCAAGTCAAGATCATTGGCTTTGGGTTCTCAGATAACTGTAGCAGATATTCTGCGATAGCTTTCAGTTCTCGAGTTAATCAATTTGCTGGAATCTCCATATCATCTTCTCTTCAGTAACTTTTGTAAACTAATTGGCTGCTGTCAAATCTACATTTTATATAATAGCCTATACTAAAGGCTTGATGCTTCTGATATGCACGTACGTTATTCTCCACAACCTCAAGTAAACACTCAAAATCCGCATAGATTACGTAAGGGACTTTTTCAGTAGAATTAAAATTTTTAAACTTAAGAATGTTGTTTCCTTCACTTGGTAACTTCATCTGACATTTGTTAACGTTGGCACAATCAAGTCTATGCGTTTTGAGCTTATCTTCACTATAGAAAAAGTGTAAACATCCATCACAAACCCAACATTTCCACTTTTTCTTAGATATATGATCTGCTACCAGCCTGTACAAATTTTTAATCCATACATAGTGGGTTTTTAGTTCTGGTACGTCTTTATCCTCTTCTTTATTGTCTTTATCGTTGTAAAAATTCTGTACAAGAAGCAGGTTTACACGATTGTCTTTTTTTGCAGAGGTAATGTGACATGGTGAAATCGAATGTTTATCACCATATTTTCTTAACATGTACATATTCTACAGAAACAGGATTTTGTTTCTCAAACTTGCTGACATGCTTTTGTAAAACTGGGAACTCTATTCCATTAAAGTTCAGCTCATTTTCATATGGCTTATAATGATTCACTGTATATGAATGACCAATTGCTGGGTGTAGAGCAGATAGCACTGCTCACATGAAACCCTTTTCATCACTACTTTGTACATTCACACAAGCTTTTTTTTCGTACATCATCTGGAAACCAAACAAATAAATTTCCTTTTATCAGATTGTACTTGTTGATATTTACAGTCAAATCTTATTGTCTGCTGTAGTGTCCAACCACAATCTCTCTCTTCAAATTCTTCCATTTGATGCATGACGGGGTGTTTGAGGTTCAAATCAAACCAATCATCGTCTATATTTGTTGGTTTCAAGACTTCAAAATTTTTGGTATTAAAATGATTCTAATCGATGACTTCTACATCATTTTTCTGTATCCTGTATTCTTCTGCAAGCTCAAAATTAATCTTTATAGCAATGTGTTGTTCTAGAGCACTTGTAACTTTGAACGCAATAACAACTGGGGCATCATCTAAGAAGGAAGCAATGCTTATATGTCCACGATTGATTATCACACCAGTTACTACGTGGATCTTGAATGCTGATAGTAGATCATTCTACTGCACACTAGCACTGTTTTGCATATTATCACCATCTTGTTCACCAACACTGTTTTGCTCATCAGCATCATTCTGCACACCATCCTGCATGCTAGGACTGTTATGTTCACTAGAACTATTTTGCACACTCTTATCACTACACTGCAGCTGCTCAGGGAGATCCTGCGACACTTGCAATTCTCCTCCAGTCTTCCTCAGTAAACTGGTCAATTTGTCTTCAGTGTGTAGCAAAGTAGCTCGGATATACTGGGAGGATTGCATCTCTCCTGTGGACATCAATGGTGATGTGATGACATATTTCTTGAGAGCTTCGATCGCCTGTTTGATCAACTCTTTGCGGTGTACTTTAAGTATTGTACAGACATTGCGATCTTCGATGTTGACTCTTCGAGTTTTGAACTCTGAATACTTCTAATGTCTTGCTGGTGCTCCATATATATAATTTTTTCTCTAAAATTATAATTTAGTATAGAAATGGGGAGGGGGGCTACTTAATATATAATATTATTAAGAGCATGTATATCTCAATTTATAATAAAAAAAAATTTTTTTTAAAGGTGGTGGAGGCTCTTAACCTCACCCTCCCCCATCCTGTGCAGTCCAACCATCGTTTTCGACTGTTCTATTAACCTTTAACTTTCCGTTTTTTTTCATATTTTTTTTACATATATTTATACTTTTTACCAAGAGACTTTTTTGAATTCAACATTGGAAGACGACGCTTTTTGGGGTTTTCTATATCTTCACCTCCTTCCACTTCCCACTTTTCATCCAACTCTTCTCCTTCTTCGGTTTCATCGAGGATAGAGAATGAATTAGAAGAATACTTAAGGAGGTAAACATCAGAGTTCTCCTCCTCTACCTCATTATCATCATCATTATCATCATCATATCAAAAAGATGACGTCTTACTTGATCCAAAGATGACGATGGAATAGAGGTGGAGTGAATAGGAGCCTTCTCAGGAGGCGAAAATATTGATTGTGATATTGGTGGTGGTTTTGATTATTCCCTTAGGAAAGGGGTGTTAAAAAATTCATCCTCGGAACTGATTTCCACATCATCATCAGAGAAGTTATCTTTTTTTTCCATTACTCTAGAAATTGTTTAACAATCATTAAAATAACAAAATAAAAGAAAAAAAATTTTAAATAAGAAAAGGTTTTATAGAAGTACAATGAATTTTGAGTGGAGGTAGAGCAAACGGTAGCCTCCCCGAAAAATGAAGTTAGTGATGGTTTAGACAGCTCCCTTAGAAAGGACGAGTCAAGAAACTCTTCCCCCCAAAGGAAAATCTGCCACTCCTCCACAATGGGGGAGAGCAGTTGACTTCCCATGAACAAGATTACCACATCATCATCAGAAAAGTTTTCTGTACCTTCCATTACTCTAAAATCCTTAAATTTTTCATTAAAACCAAATAAATCAAAATTCAGAACAAAAAAAAAGGGTATACATACATGATTCTCAATAGCAAGCGTAAAGAGTTAAAACTTACGAGAACGACTTGCTTTTGACAAAGTAAAGTGAGGAATGATGCTCCTAGCCAATTCCATGGGCCTTTTATACGCGTCGAGAAATGGTGGGAGACAACCAGAGAGAGTGGGAGACTACCATAAAATGGGGATGGTCTTTTGGTGGCGAGAGGACTAAGTGGGGAGTAAAAGAATATAAGGAGCTTGAAAGGAGGCAAAGATCTCAGTCAACAGCAAGTCGGCTGAGTGGTTGGACCTACCAGTCCAAGTCTTGCGTCGTGTGCGTCGCGCGCGAGACAACGACTGAAGCCTCCATCTTTCTTACCATTACCCTATGAAGGTGGTAGGGATAATGATTGGGGGGGGAGCCGTTGGAGAAGTGGGGAAGGAGTAAATATAAGGAGCTTGCTGAAGCTGGCAAGCTCAGTTGACAACGAGCTAGTCAAGAGATCAGACCTACATGATCATGGACTATATCGTTGGCATTCAGGGCTTTAGAAGGTCCACAAATATTTTTATTCCGAAAGAGCTGGTTATTTTACCACTTAAGACTGATACTCAGCCAAAAACTTTTCACTTCAGCCTTCCATGTAAATGGTTAAAGCTTTCACATGAAGAACGCACTGTTAATGTTTAGTTTGAAAAATACTTTCATGGGATATCTTGGAACTCAGGAAGTACATCTTTCTCTAGAGTTACTTTCATTGTTTAGTATTTCTTGAAAGACGCTAATATCATTTACGTCAAGGGATTAGAAAAAAAGAGGTGGCTAATAGAAATACTATTAAAGTAGTAAGTACTTCAAGCAATAATTTACAATATTTCAATTTATATTAACTCTACTATGTTTCAGACACATCTATAATGCTGAAGACTTGGGTTGTCCCACTATCAGTAAAATAAATAAGGAGTTTGAAGTACGCTTTGCTCATCAGTTATGCACAAAACCGGTTTGTGCTGTAAAAAATGCCTCTGCTCTAAGGGAATGACTACTCACCTCAAGGGATACAGTGGATAATGTACTTCACTCTGATGATGATGATTTGTAAAATAAATATGGTAAAACTTATAATAAAATTCAAAAAAAGAAAAAAAAAAGATCAGAGGAGGAGAAAATATATGGTTTTTCTCCACTGGTAGGGGTGGGGTCAGGGCTCCTACCACTTTCTTTAAATATTGAAGATATATTTTNTGATTGGTAAAGTAATTTTATATAATTATAATAATTATGGGTAAAACTAACGACTACATGAAATCAACATATGTATTCTTTACTAATGGACAAGAAGGATACAGTGGATAATGTACTTCACTCTGATGATGATGATTTGTAAAATAAATATAAAAAAATTTTATAATAACATTTAAAAAAAGAAAGAAAAAAAAGATTAAAGGAGGAGAAAATATATGGTTGTTCTCTGTCAGTAGGGGCAGGGTGGGGCTTCTACCACTTTCTTTTTTACATAATCGTTAAAGTATTCAACTAAAATATGAATGCAATAAATGTATCTACGAACAAGGTAGTATATATTTTATTAAAAGCATAGGTCAGTTGAGGCGTTATAGGGTGGTGTACATCTGCAAAAAATTTAAAAATTGTATTTTCGATATCACGTAAATATAGCTGAAACAAGAAAACTGCCGTTATAGTGTCATATCGATCCTCTCTATATTTTTACACCTCAAAATTGCTTTTTTATGTAGAAGACTAATATAATATTTTTTTGGCTCATCTGTTTTTGTTCTTTTTTTTTTTTAGTTGAATACTTAAAATTAAAACAAAATGTGAGGATTGAAAAAAATTTTTCATCAAAATAAATTTATAGGACTCAATATTAAATTTTATTTAGAGAGAAAGTGGGTCTCATTCCCAGACGCTTATACAACGAGTAAAAAAGTAGAAATTTTATTTTTTAATTAATTTTTTAAATGCCACACGACTTGGATTCGTTTTTTTTCTTACACATATATTTACATCTTGAGCATCTATTAGAATGGTTTTAATTTTTTTATTTTCTTTTACATCGGACTTACATGCTGTTTTGATTTGCCCTTCTTCAGATACCTTCAATCATATATGAAGATTTGGATATTTATTTGAAATACAATTCTAAACTTGCAGATATTCATGATAAATTAGGAAAAAAATTTTTTAAATAAATACCTTTTTAGTAATAATCAAAGATGTCATACGAGTAGTTGTTTCAATTGAAGCGGAAGTACAAGAAGGTGCAACACTAATTTTAGCGTTAACAGATGTGATATTCACAGAACTGGGAATTATATGGGCAGAACATTATCTTTTACCCTGTAAGGTACAAAGTGATGTTTACGAATGATAATCAAACAGGTGGAAATTTTTTTCTTACCGTGTAATCTAAGGATTGAAATATTTCAGGATGTAGGGGATCAACATCGTAACATTCACAGACTAATCTAAGACTCCTTTTATTAGTAACTGGTATAATCATTGGATTAACATTAGATTTTGTTATACTGATAACTTCATTATCATCATCATCACTACCATCTAATAGTATGACTTCAACCTAAAATTAAAAATTTAGATTTTATGAGAAAAGTAACAAATATTAAGTAGAAACAATATTTATATTAACATTGCGCTGAGATTGCTTGGTAGAAAAAATTTGTGTCTGCTGCGTCTGTGCAGGAAGAGCTTGCGTCTGCCCAGGAAGAGCTTGTGTCTGTACAGGGAGAGCTTGCTGCACAGGGAGAACTTGCTACTCCATAGGAAGAGCTTGAGTCTGTTGGATAAAGAGATCTTGTATGATTTCTGATGATGAATTTGCAAAAAATCTCATTAAGTAATTGTACAATAGTTGTACAAAATGTAGTATTGAGTCCCATCAAAGATAATTAGAGGCTGCTTCTCATTAAACACAACCTCACTGGGATCTCTAGAAATTGTCACACTTGGATTCTGTTGATCACAAAGACTTTCATGGTCTTTAGGTGTACAAACTTCTAGCAAAGTGTAAGAAGTATTAGTGGGCAGCTCTTTGTACTTAGATTTATTGTCAGCCCACTGCTCATTTTCAAGATGACTTTTAAGAAGAGATTCGTTCAACATCAAAAGATTTAAAAAATCTAAATTATTTGATTTTGAGTTTTGCCAGTATTCTTTTATTTCAGTCGGTGTAACAACTTCATCAGATAATGGTAATACAACATCAGTTGGTACTGAACACTCCTGTTATTGAGGTGAAGAGTAAAAAGATTATGATGATGACGACAGCTTTAAATTATCGTCTAGAAAGCCAAGCGAGCGATAGGATCCAGCAAATCTGACACTACCACACTAGCAGACTTTTTTTTCAAAAGACGTCGTTGATGACTCTTTTTCCATCACCGTTATCTACGTAACTGCGTGCAGCACCTATACATGTGCGTGATGACAAGAATAATCCCACAGTAACAATAACAATGAGCAGATGAGGAGCAAAGACGAATGGATAAAAAGATAGTACTCATGCTTGTCTACTTGTACGTAGCTGCGTTTAGCACCTATATGTGCCACGATGATGGTGATTCAGGCAACGATGACGAGACAGCACGCATCGAGCATCAAGGCAGGGATGGAAATGTGCTCACCAGTACTCACAACTCTCATGGGTACAACAATACTCACGTGTGTATGTACACTTGTACGTAGCTGCGACTGTACTATACATAAGCACCGGGAGAACATGGCCCTACAAACAGCATCCTATAATAATATCGGTGATCACCATTTATTTAGTAACACACCTATTCAAAACGCGCGCTCTCATTCAAATCAGTGTTTAATTAATCTATTTAATATATTTATGACAAAATTTTTTTAAATTTCCGAACTCGAATACTCAGCTACGATTCTTTTGGAGGAGTAAGATTCGATGGTTGTACCTCACGGATGAGGGTGTTTGGTTGGGGCTCTTATCAACTTTGCCACAAAATAAACATTATAATAAAGTTAAACTTCTTCAAATCATCTTATGGCTGTAAACAGTATAAGAGGCATGTTTAAGTTATTTTTAAGACAATACCAGATGTTTCTAAAGTCATCTTCAAAATATCTTTAAGGCATCCACACTTTATGTCGATAAGACAGTGCAGTACCATCTTCCAAACATATCTGTATTAGTACAGGTAGCTTCTAACTATCCGATAGCGCAGTAGGTAGCGTACCTGTCTTTACCCTGGAGACCTAGGTTCAAATCCGAGTGAGGGATTTTTTAATTTGAAATAAAAATAAAAATAATAGAAAAAGAAAAATGGAAATAACAATGGAATAAAAATAACTTTGATATCTCAAAAATTTCTAATATAACATTTCGAACAGCCTTTGTTCATAGCCACGTGGGAACGAGCACAGGCACAGGAGGGGGGGCTGAAGGGTCGTGCAATAACACGAAATTCTGATGGAGGGGGAGGTGGTCCTGTACCTGCCTAGTTACCTACGGTTAGGATCTCATTGAAAAATTAATTAACAAACAGAAAAGAAAAAATTACACTGCACAATAAAAATTGAAAATAGACATATACATTTGCAAAATGAAAAAATGCGAGTGCTTTTATCCGTTCAGATCTTAAGTAATAGCACAGCTGTAGCTTTGATTTCTTTGGAGTATCATTTAATGGGTAAAAATTTTATTGGACCGGTGGCAACTTCGATTTTTTGCAAAAATATGAATAACATATTCGATCTTCTGAATGTTAGAAAAATTTTTACAAGACTCTGGGACAGTTTGCAATTTAAAATGATTCTTTAGTGACTTAAAAGCTAATGTAGAAGCACTTGTTTCGTATATAGAAATTCTAAAACTTGTGCAACCTGTGAGAAAATGTAAAAAAAATTATTGTTTACAAAACAACAATGCATATTTGGTTAAAATTACAGAGAGTACCACTGTGTTCTCTGTAGACTCAACTACAGTCTGTAACGATCGTCTTAACCATATAGACTAAGCCTAATGAGGTTGACGTTAAGACCAACAAAATGTTGCTCAAACTAACACCTTATTTTTTGGAGTTTTTACTCGTACTCCCAAATTAGCTCTTACTGATCGTATGCTTAGGCACTGACCCTTAAGTCATCATGAAAACAACTGAGAGCAGAACGACATGTTTAACAAACGACATAAGTTAATTCAGTAATTATAAATAGTACTATGCGTATTTTGACCAACCATTGATTCAAAGATGATCACTTGTTTGAACATGAACCTTTGATGAATCACAGACATTAAATTATTGTGCTCATTATAAATAAATATATAGATAACAGAATTCATTATTGGTATTGATTGGTAAAGTAATTTTATATAATTATAATAATTATGGGTAAAACTAACGACTACATGAAATCAACATATGTATTCTTTACTAATGGACAAGAAATTTCAAGTACTCAAGCTGCCAGTTAAGAAAATCCACTTCAATATTTAAAAATAGTTGTAATTGTTTGCACTCATTATAAAATCAATATGTTGTTATGGTGCTGCTACTTCCATTACATATGTATACGTAGAACGTGATACCATAGAGATTGAAGAATTTAAATATTTCGAGTAATCAATGTGCCTATTTCATCATTTTCAATAAAACAAATGTAACATTATTATGGATGATTTAATGCCGATAGTATGGCTTAATTCGTTTTAATACACGTCTCATATTATGGTTGATATTTTACTGATCTCATCTTAACATCACTCCTTTATACAAAGTATTTGTAATAATTTTGGTTTGATGTTAAAACATTACTTATGTAAATGTGTATTATATCAGCGTAGCATTCTATTTTATGTGTACTATGGTTTGAAGAAAAAAAATTATGAGCAGTTTTTAATGAATGCACTATTTTATGAGTGAGCTTTGTTAAAATTATCTTTAATAATGACATAAATCATGCACCTGAGAATTTATGCATATAAAAAGACCTTTCAGTAAAATTGTACTGGTAAAAAAAATGAACGGGAATCAAAATCCAGACTGTTTGGCTGAAACGAAAGAGTTAGTCCACGTAGCTATCGTTTATCACAGTTGTAACGTACAAGATCTTATATTTAAGTTGTGAGAAGTGTTCGGAGCTTAGGTTGAAGGTCTCTAGGTATGGAGACTCTCTCACTCTGGCTTCTTCTGTGAGGATGCCTTGCTAAGTGTATCAGCCAATCGTGTAAGTCAACTAGACAAAGATATTAGCGTCTGCTCGGCAAGACCATCTAATTGAGTCAACTCTTTGTGGCGCTCGCACCGTATTTGTGACTGTTTGACATGATTCTAATGCTTTTACACGTCAATTTCAGCGATTATCTGAATCTAAAAAGAAAACATATGTCACTTGCAGTATCATAAAATAATGCATAGATGACATCAATGCATATGAAAAAGAGAATGTCGAAAACATGGCTCCCAAGCCGCAAGTTCATTTTCTCTCATGATCAAAGGTTGAAAACCACTAAATTTGTCACCCATAGAAGATGCGTTGTCATACGATTGACCAAGACAATTCTTCAAGCTGATGTTACTTTTTATAAGAAAATTAGTATCACTTTTAATCATATCCAAAGTTTTATGACCATAATTTGAAAAAAATTTTAAGAATCTTTTGACCAGAGTACAATTTTCAATAAACTTTACAACTATGGTAATTTGATCAACGTGTCACTCATTACTAGTTCTGTCCATTGAAAGTTAATAAGTTCTTAGTTTCCTTAACCAATTCATCATTTTCTTGAATACTAACTTTCTGATATTCAAAATAAATTCTTTATCAATTGTTAAAGAATATTAATTTAAATCACCACTTCCTCAGTTTCCATATTTTTCAACATATTGTTTTCAAAATTTGATCATATTTTGCTAATAACTCAATTACGCCTAAAAAATTACGATTACTTGCAGATCCTAAGACTTCATCTGTTCCTTAAAAAGCTTAAGATTGTTCAAGCTAAATATCAATTAGCCCACGTTGCTGAAAAAGGCTATTAAACCGAGTAAAAGCATTAAGATGCCTTGTTGATGTTTTGTGTAGTTTGTAACGGGCGGTTAATACTCAAACGCCATTTACACTCATCTAAACTGCGCGAGGAAGATAGGCCAGAGAGAGGAGAAAACTACAAGTAGTGCTCAAGCGGCCGGCAGCTTCAACAATAGAGAGCAAATTCGCGATCTGGGCCAAGTAGTGCGTAAGTGGGATCTCAAGTTCACAGGGGAAGGCAAAGAGAGCTTTGACGGCTTTTACACAAAAGTACAGGAATGCCGGGAGTTCGTCAACCTTTCGGACGACGAAATGCTTCCAGCGGTGCCCGCGCTCCTAAGCGACAATGCGCTTCTCTGGTTTCGCAACGAGAAATTGAGATGGAGAACCTGGGCAGAATTCGTGACCGCAGCGAGGAAATGGTTCAACATCGGCAAGGGTTTGCAGCACAAGCTGAAGCAGGACACGCTAATGCGCCAACAATACGACGGCGAGCCAGTACGGGGCTATCTAACGCAACTTACGGCGATGTTGCGTCGATTAGACCCACCGATGGATGCAGAAGCAGAAGTCGATCTGCTTATTGCCAATATGAGGCCGGAACTGCAGCTGTGTATTAAACGGCATGAGGTGCGCGACTCGTGGGACCTGCAAACTCAAGCCGTGGAGGCCGAACGGCTGCTAGAGGTCAAAGAAACCTTTCAGGAACCTCCAGCGCCAGAGTATTTTGCGCTACCAAATTTAGCCTGTATAAAAATAGTACCAGTGTCAAAGAAACCTAAGCCATCCCCAAAAATAGGTGCCGTAGATGCGAAGAAAACGGCCGACAACCCAAAAATCTTGAGCATGCTACAGAAATTAGTTATCGAACAAGAAGCCAACAGACGCACCAATGAAAAATTGCTGCAACAACTCTTTCGGGCAAAACAAAAAAGAAATGACTCCGGCCGGAAGGGTGACAACCGAGAGAACAAAGAGGTAGAACAGCAAAAGACAACGCAACCAAGAAAAGAAGAGGACACGACAGTTAAAAGCCAAGGCGCCAAGGGCGTGGCGTGGCGTCAGCGGAACGCACGCCAGGAAAGCCACGGTGCTTCGGCTGTAACTCTACAGAGCATCGCTTACTGGACTGCCCCTGCAATCCGGGAAACGCCTACCCGGGAGCGTGAGCGAGGGAATAACGGTTTCTTGGGACTCACAACCCTCGTTTGCGAATTAGTCTTAAAATGTGCTATTCAAAAGTTAGATTTTGTAAAACGAGATTTCGGCTGTTTTGAAACAATTTTCGTCATTTAAATCGTTAAGACGGCACTAAAAAAAAAAAAATACTGTACGTAAAAGTTTTAATATAATGAGCTCTACATCTTTTGTATTAAAAATTTTGTAGTAAAATCTGAATTTTCTGTAAAAGGCGAAAAACGATTCCTTTGCTGTTTTTTCATATATTTTGATCTATGGAGCATCATTACGGTATTCAGCAAGGTAAACTACTAGAAATTTGTATTTTAACAAGTTCTACAACTTTGTCTTTAAAAGCCG
>NW_019384181.1:1905914-1921804 GCF_000648655.2 Copidosoma floridanum
AAATTTCTTTAAGAGCAATGGAAATGGAGATACAAGCCAAAAATTAAATGAAAAATCGATATTTTTTTATTAATTTTTAAAGAAATAAATGAAGGCGACGGATGATTTAGACAAAACTATTTTTCCCGTATTCCCCGGAAAATTATGAAGGGGAATGGCTAATTTTTTTTCTACTGGAAAAAATAAGATTAAAAAGCCCTTCGGGGCTCGACTCTCGACTAAGTATACGATTGATGATTTTAGCCAATGAGTACTGTAATACTCAACAATTGAAAATAATTAATTACTCAGTCCTTATATATCTGAGTACTGAAAGTGATTCTGTGAGTATATGAATGAAGCTCAGAAGCTTATGTGTTTGGTGGCATACCTGTAGGACTGTTTTGTTTCCAAGTACATTTATATACTAATATAATCTTCATAGTGCCAGTATAAAAGGTTTTAACATAAGTTTTATGAGTAATTGAATTTCATGAATAATTCAAAGACTTCCACGAGCGTGGCTGCTGCATACAGTACCGCTGTTGCTATGTATTGTTTTCTATCTCGCTTGCTCTTTATTTCCCTAGAGTTCCTAGATCAACAAACGCATGAGCATTCACAATAAACGATGGAACGACTGCGTGTTGATTTTATACTAAACTGAGCAACAAATAACTTTTTTTAGGTTGCGAACTTCCCACTGGGTATAAAGAAAAATCGTATACGCTACTGGGCAGGAAAATAACACAATACCGTCCACGTATTTGCCACCTGAGGGTTCGCCTCGGGTGGCAATATACACGCAGATGAGAATGGACTACTTCCTGTCTCGTGACGTAATATACTATTTAAGGCACACTTTTGGGACTGGATGAATTTAATTCACAATGTGACCTCGTATCTGTAGAGAATTGTGAGCCTGAGTTTTAGTCGTTGTGATACACTTTTTTTAACGAAATCAATGTAATTATTATAACTATGTATATGATATATAGATGTAATAATGTTATTAGTGACACAACGAGAAAAACTCATGTTCACCATTTTCCACGCACACTAGGTCACACTGCGAGCAAAATGAGCCCAGTCCCAAAGATGTGCTACAAAAAATTTTTTAATTAAAAAAGGCACAGAAAAACGAAAGATTTTTTGTGGATTTCCTCGTGTAATGCAATAAAATTATACAAACTTTCTAGAAGGAATTATAAAAGCATTTTATTTTTTATGTTTAAAGTAATATTGTCTGGTGAATATTATTATAATATCAATGTTTATCATTGCAGCATATAGAAGGGATCAATTTTTTCTAAAAGGAAGAAATTAATATTAATGATAATACTGTTTTTTACTTTTTGAAAAATTATGGTAGTTTTTGTTAAGAAAGCGCCAACACGCCCGCGACTAGTTTGCAGTCCAAGAGTCCTGCAAAGCAGACCCGAGGCCTCGTAAAGATGCCCCTAGTAGATGGTGCTTGAGTTGGAAACACTATTTTCCCCTACTGAGGGCACTACAGCCTCTCAAAAACGCCTGAGGTAAGAAAAAAGATTGTGCCTACGTCAGGAACTAATTTTTTTCCACCCAATTTTAATTCAAATGTTCGAAGAACTCCAATACAAATAACGCACTGTTTGAAATACATAGTGAAAAAAGTGTAAAATTTACGATATGTTATGGCGTCTGACTTTATTCTCATGAAATTTTTAGAGAATAACTTTGAAATATCCATATTTTAAATGGAATACAAAAAACTGTACGTAACCTTAGAGAATGCTTAGGTATTGATAATTATAATTAAAAATTTTGTCTTATATATAGACGTCATAGAGAAAAACCATAACCTTTACTCCTTACTTGCTGTTAAGTTGAGAAACCGAATTTTTGCTGAGTCAATGAAAAATAGTACATGCCTTACTGGACAAAATTGAATTAAATTTTTCCTCACATTTCAACGATTAAAATACATCAGAAGCGAATTAAAAACAAATTACCAAGATAATTATCTTAAGAAGAATATTTTCTTCTTTAACTGAATGCAAACAAATAAAAATCTTGTAGCATGCTAAAAAAATTAACTTTTTTTCACATGTGTTTCATTGGAAAAAGTCTTATGTTAGTTTGAAGTGTCTATTTACGTAGCGTCATATGAAAAACGCTTTATGTTGAAGTATTACAACTTTAAGCCTCCAAGTTCGCTATCCATCGTTATATTTTAAAACTACGTATAATTATAATAAATTTATCACTAGTTGCAAAATAGAAAGCAATTTTTAACTGGCCTCCTTTTCCCCCTTGTATTGTCCTGTCGATATGACAAGATTTTTCACCACATTTGGCTTAATTGCGGCTTCATTTTTTGTCTGCTCTTCCACCTCTGAATCCCTTTTGAAAGTATTATTAAAGTAATAAGATGTGCTGGATTACTATTATAAATAAATAAATCATTTAAGCAACGTGTTTTTGCAAGAAGTTGACTCGTTTTTTTTCTTCTCTTCTGTTATTTTACATTTAGCACAGCCACTAAGGTACTTAAGATTTTCCTCGACACTCCTCAGGCCAGGGTGCTATTTGCAGCGTTGGTAATTTGATAGTGAGGTCCTACGTAAACTAGGGACTAAAATTTGTGCGGAATATGCTTTGTATAACTTTCTTCAGCACACTCTGGCAATCCTGAGTATGTTGTGGCAACACGCATAAGAAGATCAAGATTTACGTAGGAATTATAACCACGAGGACGGAAAAATTAGTCCACTGACAAGAAAATTGACAGGAGGAGAAGCCCCTATTTTATCCTATTGCTGCAAATAAGAGAAAACTTAAGAAGAAAAGAACTACTGGTGGAGACACTTTCAGCCTTGTAAATGACAAAAAAATTTTCACAGTACGAGTCCAGAAGTTGAAGTGATACTTTTTCCCTAAGTGTCCAAACAGTGTCGCATGGTCACAAGCGGGATGACTTAGAAAAAATTAGTGCTTTCTTTACATACGGGCACTTGGGGCCCAGGTCCATGGGCCCTTATAAAGTAAGAGCCCCCAGAACTGATTTAAAAAAATATAAAAATCAATGCCAGTCATTGGTACTGTTGATTTTTCAGTAAAAATTTTCAACTAGATATTTTTTAGGAAACTAAAGGCCTGCTAGTTTAATTATTACATTTTTTTTAAAGTCTTATGTTTTATAGCTATGTTCATGATGAAAAAAAGGAAAGTGTGCCTACGCGCTTCTAATAGAAATTTTTAACTATCATGCCTAACGATTAGCCAGTAGTCTCATAACTTTACATTTATATAATTTAACAAACATGGTGAAAGTTCAAGGATGCGTAGAAAAATAATGATAGATTCAGCCGTGAATACACGTCTTGTCCTTTATAACATTGCTATTTATATTGCTACATTGTTACATATAAACATAACAAACCTAGAAAAATATATCTCTATGATAACAAGCGTTACTAGCACCTTTTTACCTTTAGATCAATGCGTCCTACTTACTCGACGTCTCAAACACGAGTACCCTACTCTTGATCCTTCTTTTAGATCATTATGTATCCAACTTGTGGACTACCAAGCTCAATTAGGTTTTTTTACAAAACTTGCACCAGTACATTCACCGTCACTCCCTACCTCCCAACGTTTAGAGTCGTCTGGCCATTTGAACCGCTCATCTAAAAGAAGGATCAAAAAATTTTTTGTAGCACATCTTTGGGACTGGGCTCATTTTGCTCGCAGTGTGACCTAGTGTGCGTGGAAAATGGTGAACATGAGTTTTTCTCGTTGTGTCACTAATAACATTATTATATCTATATATCATATACATAGTTATAATAGTTACATTGATTTCGTTAAAAAAAGTGTATCACAACGACTAAAACTCAGGTTCACAATTCTTTACAGATACGAGGTCACATTGTGAATTAAATTCGTCCAGTCCCAAAAGTGTGCCTTAAATAGTATATTACGTCACGAGACAGAAAGTAGTCCATTCTCGTCCGCGTGTATATTGCCACCCGAGGCAAACCCTCAGGTGGCAAATACGTGGAGGGTATTGTGTTATTTTCCTGCCCAGTAGCGTATACGATTTTTCTTTATACCCAGCGGGAAGTTCGCAACCTAAAAAAAGTTATTTGTTGCTCAGTTTAGTATAAAATCAACACGCAGTCGTTCCATCGTTTATTGTAAATGCTCATGCGTTTGTTGATCTAGGAACTCTAGGGAAATAAAGAGCAAGCGAGATAGAAAACAATATATAGCAACAGCGGTACTGTATGCAGCAGCCACGCTCGTGGAAGTCTTTGAATTATTCATGAAATTCAATTACTCATAAAACTTATGTTAAAACCTTTTATACTGGCACTATGAAGATTATATTAGTATATAAATGTACTTGGAAACAAAACAGTCCTACAGGTATGCCACCAAACACATAAGCTTCTGAGCTTCATTCATATACTCACAGAATCACTTTCAGTACTCAGATATATAAGGACTGAGTAATTAATTATTTTCAATTGTTGAGTATTACAGTACTCATTGGCTAAAATCATCAATCGTATACTTAGTCGAGAGTCGAGCCCCGAAGGGTTTTTAAAATTATTTTTTCCAGTAGAAAAAAAATTAGCCATTCCCCTTCATAATTTTCCGGGGAATACGGGAAAAATAGTTTTGTCTAAATCAAAAGTTAGCTTCATTTATTTATTAAACAATTCAATGTTGAATACTACGATTGTAACTGTATAGTTATGTAAAACAACCGATTGAAATTTACACGTCAGCCACAGCCCGTGTTTTGCCCCACGCGCACTGCAACCGGTCGGCCACCTATAGTTGCAAGAGAGAGAGGTACATAATATGAGAGCGCTGAATTGCTCCGACTGTTAAAATGTGACTCTCTTGATTTTTTTAGCTTCCTTTTCAGTGAAATTAATAATGTGCTCCGGCAGTAAGGTGCAGAAATACATAAAGATGATACACAAACTTTTTTGCAATAAAAAATTTAATTATCAGTCGGTTATTGCAAAAAACACGAATTTCTTGTATCTCGGCTTCAGAGTGCGCTAGAGCTTCTTTTTTTTAAATTCGTATTTTTTTTATGACAAATTCAATGACGTTTGTTAGAAAAGAAAGTACGCAACATTGACTGAGATATTTGCAATTGTTCACTTTGCAAAATACAATTTTTGCAAGAAAAACGTCAAATTTCACAAGAATTAATTATTTTTTATTTTTTATCATTACTAACATTAAATACAATTTTTTTATCGAAGCAAAATGTCGATAACCGACCATCACTTCAAAATTTCACTTTACAAAATTAATTAACAAAAAACTAATGATTACTTTGAAATTTTACAAATAACTATATGTTATGCAACTTAATATCTATATTGTCTCACGGTTATATTCAAACTAGCAGCCCCCCGTCTCGGCTTCGCCCGAGACTTACTAANGGACTACATAACCAGTAATCACCAGTATGTCAGCTTCGTGATAAATGAGGATCGTTGTGTCAGCTTGCGTAAAGTTATTCGAAGGCGCGTTACAGGAAGGAATGTGGCAAAACTCATTTGAGATTTGCTGCATGAAGCTATTGTAAGCACACCCACTCCTGCTGATTTGAATAAGATCACAAATCCAGCGAAGATTGAAGTACTCGTAAACAGCACTATGAGACACGTTAAGGAATGGTGCCACGTATGTTTGCCAAAAAGGTCTGCTAGGGGAGGTTCGACGTTCGTACTACAGGTGGACCGAAGAAATAGCTAACCTGCGTGGAGAGGCGCAAAACCTACGCGACGTCTTGCACAGTGACACAGAACTCGTGAGGACGTGGGGTGAGCTGTTGTTGTATACAGGAAAGCAAAAAAGGCCTTGGTATGGGCGATCAAGGTAAGTAGGAACCGATGCTGGCGCAAACTCATCGCTAAAGTGGATAAGGATACATGGGGCCTTGGCTACGGAATCACCTTAAAAAGACCCACTCTGTCTCTTAGGTATGTTAGACAATTGTGGGATAATGGGTCTTTGGGGTGCTCTTATGGTTAATGCCGAATATTGAAGGTCTGCGAAAAGCTAAAAGATGGCTTTTTGCGTCGGTCTCCAACTCAATCCTACTGTACGGCACATAGGTGTGGGCGGACGCAATCGCGAGGAGGAATATTCAGGAACCTCTAACTCCGGTGCAGTGCATCGGATTCCTAAGGATTGCATGCTTTTATCACACAGTCTCCTTCGCTGCCGTATGGTAATGGCAAGAAATGTTTCCGTTGTGTTGCTTGCGTTGAAGTGCTAAAGGAAGTTCCTGGGCTCTGGTGACGAAAGCGATAGAGACAGGTGGGAGTAAACGTTGATGACGTGGTAACAGGAATGGGATCAGTCTGGTGTGAGTAGGTGGGCACGCCAGTTGATACCACACCTACAGCCGTGGGTGGAGAGAGAACATAAAGAGGTAAATTACTATCTCACCCAGCTCCTCTCCGGGCATGGCCAGTTTAATGCCTACCATTATCGCGTGGCGCTGATAGCATCGCCCAGATGCATTTACTACCATGCGTTGCATGATACCGTTAAACATACGTTTTTAGTGTGTGAAAAATGGCATGGTGAGCGCCAGTAGCTGACCAACAGGCTCGGCGTGGTGCCTACCCCCAAAACCATTATCTCTGAGATACTATGCACCAAAGAGGCGGGACGACAGTGAATTGCTTCGTTGCGTCTGTCATCCAGCATAAAAAAGAAGAGGTTTGAGCCGCCACACAGGATGGGGGCTCATGAGTAGGCCGTCAGAGGTGATAAGGGCCCCAAGGTAAGATTTCAGCCCACAAAAAAGCGCTAGACAAGCTAATGCTGTGAGATGCAATGCTCTCCCTGATGGCTTGACCCTAAAGTAATAATAACGTGGTGCCGGGGTGGAACAAAGCCACGTGGCAAGGGTAGGGGGGAGGGTCTAGTAAAAAAACTTTATTGAGTTCCACGCAACCACTGTCTTCGCGATGTACCTAAATGCATTTCCCCTCCCTCCACAAAAAAAAACTACAGCTACTACTGCTGCTACTACTACTATTATAACAACAGCAACAACTACTTCTACTACTACTACTATTACTACTACTACGCCTCTCCATGCAGGTTAGCTATTTCTTCGGTCCACCAGTAGTACGAATGTCGAACCTCCCCTAGCAGACCTTTTTGGCAAACATACGTGGCACCATTCCTTAACGTGTCTCATAGTGCTGTTTACGAGTACTTCAATCTTCGCTGGATTTGTGATCTTATTCAAATCAGCAGGAGTGGGTGCGCTTACAATAGCTTCATGCAGCAAATCTCAAATGAGTTTTGCCACATTCCTTCCTGTAACGCGCCTTCGAATAACTTTACGCAAGCTGACACAACGATCCTCATTCATCACGAAGCTGACATACTGGTGATAACTGGTTATGTTGTCCTCTGGGATTTGCCAGTCAAACACCTGGGCCGCCGTTTGTGAAGACACCAGCGTGGGATCGATGATCGTGCCTCGGTTATCAGGGTGCCTGAACGTTGCTGAACTATCAGAGTTCATGGAGATGAGATCCAGCCTTGCGGCCATCTCGAGCACCACCCGCTTTCTTGAGTCGGTTCTCGGCTCCCCCCCAAGCGATGGACTTGTAGTTGAAGTCGCTGGCCAGGACTATATCGGCATTTTCCCAATACACGCAAACAGCATCCTCCAGTTCGGCAAGCCGCCCTTTAAACACACCAATCGGAATGTTAGGGAATAAGTAGCAACTTATATAGAATAAAGACCCATATCTGATCTACATAAACCCGTCTAGTCTCCCAGTGTCGGATACAGAGAACTTGTTGCTGCGGTTTAGGATTGTCGCGCATCTCGTCCGGCTCTTGTATAAAAAGTTTTTTTTCGCACTTTCCGGCCCTTAACGTGTTATTAAAAACAAGTAATGCATTTACAAAAGTATCCATTTTATAGAAAATTTGATGACAAAGAGATTTGTGGTCAACAAATTTCTTTAAGAGCAATGGAAATGGAGATACAAGCCAAAAATTAAATGAAAAATCGNTTGGAAAAAATTTCAGCAACATCTTCAACCCCCGTAAAATACAAAATGTCTGAATCGGAATACCTCAATTCAATTATGTACATTAAAGAAAGCATTTTCAACAACAAAATATTGAACCCGTCATATTTTGCTCTCGTAAGTTAAACACTATCCAAGTCTTTGATATAATTTTTTTCAGTTTTCTTAAATGTATGAAAATATTTATGATATTAAACACTTTAAGATCCCATGTCGTCGAAAAATCACTAAAATTGTATTTTGCATCTAGGCATCATAAAAACTGTAAATTTCCAAGGAGGGCACAAGATCGTATTATCAGTTGAGCCAGTGCTGTTTACGAGTACTTCAATCTTCGCTGGATTTGTGATCTTATTCAAATCAGCAGGAGTGGGTGTGCTTACAATAGCTTCATGCAGCAAATCTCAAATGAGTTTTGCCACATTCCTTCCTGTAACGCGCCTTCGAATAACTTTACGCAAGCTGACACAACGATCCTCATTTATCACGAAGCTGACATACTGGTGATTACTGGTTATGTAGTCCTCTGGGACTTGCCAGTCAAACACCTGCGCCGCCGTTTGTGTTACCTGCTACGTAGCCCCTTTTGCCACACCTCTAGCACGCCCCAGTCCTGTCAGGTCCGCCTTACTGTCTGGAAATGTGGCCAAAGCGCAGGAATCTTAAGTCAGCCCAGCCTTATGTAATTCGTCTTTTAAAGGATCGTTGCCACTGTCACAGGTGCCTCAACGTGGGCAATCTCATTTCCCTTGACAGTGCCAGTCAACAGCCATACTGCTATGTTAGAGGCCCTTTCAGCCTCCCAAGTGTGGTCTGCACATTCTGCTTTGTCACCGTAGGATCAATGTCTCTGATCTTATAGGTTAAGCAAGGGTCCTTAAGTAAGGATTCTTACGCCACCAACTTCCGCCACATCTTTTTCAAGCGCATTGGCAAACTCATCGCGGTAATCGGACATGGTCTCTCTCAGCTAGACAAGAACACTACCTGTTCCTTGATTGACCAACACCCACCCCGAGCTCAACCACATTGACCTCCTTCATCAGGGTCAGGACCTAGGCATACTTTTTGCCTTCTGCTGGCTTAACAATTATCGCCTCGGGCCTGGTCCTCTGACGTCTCTCTTCAGCGACTTTTGAAAGCTGAACTTTTGTCTTAGCCTTTTTCTCGTTTTGTTTTTTTAAATTTCTTTTTTAAAACTCTGTCAAATTTTTATCACTGGCTACGTGGCCAGTCATGTCGTCTTCTGAGTTCAGCTAGAAGCCAGGCCCTCTTGGTTTATTCGGGGTCTTTTCTTGTGTTAATTTTGGACATCAGGTTTCTCCCCCTCACCTGCGCTTCCTCTTTGCCTTCTTTTTTCTATTTACTGCTTGGCTACTCACTGACTTTTCTGCTTCGTCAAGTGAAGCCTGGTAATGTTTAAGGGTGCCTACAGCTGTCACCGCCAGCCCAGCGAGTTCCTTTATGGTCCTCGCCGTGTTAGGGCGTTTAACCATAAGCGGCCTGAGCTCACTCATCGTCCTCGTACATACAGTAGTAGCAGTAGGATTAGTAGTAGTAGTAGTAGTAGTAGTAGTAGTAGTAGTAGTAGTAGTAGTAGTAGTAGTAGTAGTAGTAGTAGTAGTAGTAGTAGTAGTAGTAGTAGTAGTGGTAGTAGTAGTAGTAGTAGTAGTAGTATTAGTGGTAGTAAAAGTAGTAGTAGTATTAATAGTTTTTTTTTTTTTTTTGTGGAGGGAGGGGAAATGCATTGAGACACACCGCAGGGACAGCAGTAGCGTAGAACACGGTAGATTTTTTTTATTAAACCACCCATACCCAACAAAACCTCCCCCCCCATACCGCGTGGCTTTTGATCCACCCCGGAACCGCGTTAGCATTACTTCAGGGTGGAGCTACCAGGGAGACCATCGGGTCTCACAGCATTAACGAGCTAACTCGCCACCATTTGCTAGAGGTACTGATCCTCTCGAGTCCTGAAAAGGACTCGGGGTCTCTGAGGATCAGCACCCTGTCTAGCGCTCCATAGTAGGCCGCTTACCTAGCAAGCACCACTATAAGCTTGATGCTTTCCCTTGCTGATAGGTCAAAGTACCTAGCGCAGCGTGGGTCCATATTAGCCTGCCTTCGAACTCAAGGCCCCTTTGCCTTATTTTCGTTCTGCTTGGGCCTTATCCCTGGCCTCTTCTAGGGCTCTTTTAAATAAAGGGCAGCTCCCACTGCCTGCTTCGTGCTTGTTGTCCGTCGTTGGGCAAAGGAAACACCATGCTGGGCCTGGATACTCTTTTTTCCGGTAGTTTGAGCTTCCACACTGGAAGCAATGCTTGGATCTGTTTTATTCTTTACAGTTGCCTGAGATGTATCCATATCTCAGGCATTTGTAACATCTTGTTACTTCAATTCTTCTTCGGATTCGGCAGCTCGTAACCTGCCTTGCATCTCTGCTTGTCTGGCCGTTGTTTCGTCCACCGTTATCAACGCCAGCCTCTGTCCTCTGGCATTTGGTTTTAAGAGAGCTACTGGCGTTTCTCAGGGATGTCCGATGGGCTCCTAAACAATTTTTAACACTGCATTTATATCATATAAAAAATAGCTATGGCATCTTTAATTAATTTTTGAGTGAAGAGTCCAACACTTTGCAAAATTTTTTGACATTCCATTGCATTAAGGGCTCTCAGCTTTTACTTTTTTAAGTCTGAATTTACGAGTATTCTAGCCAGTATGAATACTAGCTTGTAATAAAAAAAGTTTTTTTTAATTTAGCAATAAACTTGACCTCCGTAGAGTACAAAACGTCCACATTGGAGTTATTAAATTAAAATCAATTATATTTTAAAATTAGTATTGTGTTTATTAATTACTTATAGAAACAATAGGTTGTTGGAGCATGACTATTTAATTAAATAGTCATGCTCCAGCAACCTAGTGTTTTTCTATGAGTAATTTATATTTAATTATGACAAAAGAGCAAGTGATAAGGTGTTACTACATTAAAATTATTATTATATGTTTACCATAAAAATTTTTAGAAGTTACTATTAGAGCCAATAATTCAACATTAAATAAAGATACAACGCGTAACAGGATATCATTACGGGCTGTTATCATAAAAAAAACCTTACGGGCTCTTGTAAAATCGTCAAAAAACCGATGTTGCGACCCATCAAATAAATATTAAATTCACCACGGCACATATACTACATAAAAAATAGCTCTACTTTAATGAACCTTTTTCCCAGCTAATGCTCCAACACTCGACAAAGTTACACGATATTCTTCAGCGTTGCAGGCTCTTATTTTTTAGTCTATGGGGACTAAATTTCCAAATTCGCCAGCCTATAGCACTGGCTTGTTATGATAGAAAAATTGGAAAAAATTTCAGCAACATCTTCAACCCCCGTAAAATACAAAATGTCTGAATCGGAATACCTCAATTCAATTATGTACATTAAAGAAAGCATTTTCAACAACAAAATATTGAACCCGTCATATTTTGCTCTCGTAAGTTAAACACTATCCAAGTCTTTGATATAATTTTTTTCAGTTTTCTTAAATGTATGAAAATTATTTATGATATTAAACACTTTAAGATCCCATGTCGTCGAAAAATCACTAAAATTGTATTTTGCATCTAGGCATCATAAAAACTGTAAATTTCCAAGGAGGGCACAAGATCGTATTATCAGTTGAGCCATTTTTTGTAGCTCAAATTTAAGCAATACTAATTGTTGTTCTGAATCCTAATGTACCTTCAGCAGAAAAAATTTCTCAATTATTTAGAAAAAATTTCTTGATTATTTAGAAAAAATTTTTGGATTGACATCTTCTTAGATGACGTTGTAATTGACTGAGACCCAAAATAGATCTTTTTTGGTAAAATACTCGACCTATGACAATGTATATGTACAAACACGCACTAAAATCATAACAAGAAAATACAAATTTTGAAAGTCTTACTTCTATAGATACGATTCCACGGGAGTAACTCAACGATTTCAGATTTCTGACTTTGAGAAAATGTGTTAAAAAAAAAGATTTTGCATGTTACTTCTCCTTCACCCTACAACCATTACAGTACTGATCCCCTCTACACCACACCACACCACTACAGCACCACACACATTTTGAATTGTATTGAATTTTGTTCTTTATTCTTAAACCAATTTTCTAAGAAAGAAAAAAAATACTTTCCATGAGATTTAAACCAGCGATCTCTTGCACATAAGCAGAGGCCCTTACTCTTCAATGAGCGCTCCCGATATTCGAAAACTGATAACTTCTGGTTATGATATGGCTTATAACTTATTTCTAATATAAACTATTATTAACTGTTAACTAATTACTTTGGTTTAATTATTAATTGCATTACTANAAGGTCCCTGACTACCAATCTAAGGTTTTGGGGTTCGATTCTCGGAGTCAGAAAAATTTGAAAATTTTTTAAACTCAAATATAGTTGTATTAATATATGCTTGGTCACTTTAACAATAAATGGATAATTTCTCACACAATATTTTTATTATTTTCAAAATTTCAAGAATTAAAAAAAAAATTTTTGTATCGTATACACACAATAACTAAAATTTGTTAAATTTCATTATTTCAAAATTTTTGAAGTTATACTTTTATAGGCGCGTTATGCGGGAGGATAAATCAACGGTTTAAGATTCTGACGTTGAAAAAAGTGTGACAAAAGTGGACATTGATTGATTTTCCCTCTTCACCTCGACCCCCGTGACATACTTCTGGTCCCCCTACACTACCCAACATAATCGCACTACACCACACCACGCCATATAACATTATCACACCACACCATACCACACATTTTAAATTTTACTTGATTTTTCTTTAAACCAATTTCTAGGAAGAAAAAAAAACAGTTTCTAAAGAGATTTGAACCCTCGACCACCTGCATACTGACCAAGGTCAGTACGAACGTAACTCCAAAAAATTTGGCTTGGCAAAACATACATTTTTTTCGTCAAAAGCATGTAATTAAGTAACACTCGAATAATTTAATAATTTAGTTAATGATAAATAATTTTAGTCACATAAAAATACTTTTGAACAAAAAATTACAGACTATTGAAGACTTGAGTGTTAATACTACTTTTTCATCAACCTCGTATTCGGTCCAATAATTCTTCTATTAAAGTACTCATGCTGCTTATCTCCTGTTGTGATTTGGTAACACGAATCAGTCCTTTGGAATCTTCTCCAAAGAAATCTTCAATACATTTTAAATTATCTTACTAATATACAAGGCAAAGTCACTAAAATCGTTGTAATCACTAACCGTAAAAACAACTGAACCGATTTTGCTAAAATTTTGCATACTGATTCTTGACGATTCTGAGATGGTTTAAGCATTGTTTTTTTTTTTTTAAAGTTGATACCAATATCGATAAATAAGCTCAATGTTTTGCTAAAATAAGCTAGCTTTGCGATTGAGTTAAGTAGGATCCGATAAGTTGCGTCAAAGTAGAATTAAAGCCACCAACAATGAAAGATAGTAAAAAGTGGTTATAAGATGGCCCATCAAGTGTCGATTTTCGTAGTCATTCATAGGCAGTACACAAAAAACAAAATTGTTACACGGGCGGCTGGGCATCCCAGCTACCAATGACACTCTTCACTTTTAGGCAAGCAAAATAAATCGGTTCTTACTCCAGATTGCCAAGATAACCGAGTGCAAAAAAAAAAATCGTTATGTATATACATATATCTTCCCCCCTCCCCACTTCCTCCCACATTCCCACCAAATAAGGTCAGTTTTCTTTCATTTTCTTGTATTTTCCGAGTAATCCTACTTTTTTCTAGATCCCCCTCGCTCCCCCCACCTCCCCACCGAACCCCGTCAGCTCCTCCACATACTCCCCCCCCGCTCCCCCATATATAATGTGAATCAATTTGTAAAGCCTTATGTATTAACTGTTACAAATGGTTTAATTTTTACATATAATTTTATTTGACCAGTATTGTGTTTATTAATTACTTATAGAAACAATAGGTTGTTGGAGCATGACTATTTAATTAAATAGTCATGCTCCAGCAACCTAGTGTTTTTCTATGAGTAATTTATATTTAATTATGACAAAAGAGCAAGTGATAAGGTGTTACTACATTAAAATTATTATTATATGTTTACCATAAAAATTTTTAGAAGTTACTATTAGAGCCAATAATTCAACATTAAATAAAGATACAACGCGTAACAGGATATCATTACGGGCTGTTATCATAAAAAAAACCTTACGGGCTCTTGTAAAATCGTCAAAAAACCGATGTTGCGACCCATCAAATAAATATTAAATTCACCACGGCACATATACTACATAAAAAATAGCTCTACTTTAATGAACCTTTTTCCCAGCTAATGCTCCAACACTCGACAAAGTTACACGATATTCTTCAGCGTTGCAGGCTCTTATTTTTTAGTCTATGGGGACTAAATTTCCAAATTCGCCAGCCTATAGCACTGGCTTGTTATGATAGAAAAATTGGAAAAAATTTCAGCAACATCTTCAACCCCCGTAAAATACAAAATGTCTGAATCGGAATACCTCAATTCAATTATGTACATTAAAGAAAGCATTTTCAACAACAAAATATTGAACCCGTCATATTTTGCTCTCGTAAGTTAAACACTATCCAAGTCTTTGATATAATTTTTTTCAGTTTTCTTAAATGTATGAAAATATTTATGATATTAAACACTTTAAGATCCCATGTCGTCGAAAAATCACTAAAATTGTATTTTGCATCTAGGCATCATAAAAACTGTAAATTTCCAAGGAGGGCACAAGATCGTATTATCAGTTGAGCCATTTTTTGTAGCTCAAATTTAAGCAATACTAATTGTTGTTCTGAATCCTAATGTACCTTCAGCAGAAAAAATTTCTCAATTATTTAGAAAAAATTTCTTGATTATTTAGAAAAAATTTTTGGATTGACATCTTCTTAGATGACGTTGTAATTGACTGAGACCCAAAATAGATCTTTTTTGGTAAAATACTCGACCTATGACAATGTATATGTACAAACACGCACTAAAATCATAACAAGAAAATACAAATTTTGAAAGTCTTACTTCTATAGATACGATTCCACGGGAGTAACTCAACGATTTCAGATTTCTGACTTTGAGAAAATGTGTTAAAAAAAAAGATTTTGCATGTTACTTCTCCTTCACCCTACAACCATTACAGTACTGATCCCCTCTACACCACACCACACCACTACAGCACCACACACATTTTGAATTGTATTGAATTTTGTTCTTTATTCTTAAACCAATTTTCTAAGAAAGAAAAAAAATACTTTCCATGAGATTTAAACCAGCGATCTCTTGCACATAAGCAGAGGCCCTTACTCTTCAATGAGCGCTCCCGATATTCGAAAACTGATAACTTCTGGTTATGATATGGCTTATAACTTATTTCTAATATAAACTATTATTAACTGTTAACTAATTACTTTGGTTTAATTATTAATTGCATTACTAAACAATTAACTCGTTTAATAAACTAATTTTGTTAATAAAATAATATTTTTTAAACTTAGAAATAAGTATATTTAAGCAGAGCAGCTTTTCTATGCATTAATAAATATTTGGTTAACATGAATCAAGAAACTGTACTTAATTTTTTGAGCACGATTATTTATTTGCGTGTGTATGTGTGCAAATCATATTGCACCCACACATGTATGCGTATTTTTCTCCTATTTAGGAGATGAGATTAATTATAATATTTATTTACTTATTATTAGTTTGTCACTTTAACAATAAATAGTAGTAGTAGTAGTAGTAGTAGTAGTAGTAGTAGTAGTAGT
>NW_019384181.1:1927189-1951346 GCF_000648655.2 Copidosoma floridanum
AATTTGTAAAGCCTTATGTATTAACTGTTACAAATGGTTTAATTTTTACATATAATTTTATTTGACCATAACAAAAAATTTGTTACAATTAACTTACTTACGATGTTTATTTTGACTATATACTCTAAAATATCTTTTTAGATGCTCTGCTCTTACATAACCTTTCCCACAATTTTGACACATATTTTTTTTTAACGATTTTTTTCATGACTTCTCAAATGTCTCTGTAAGTGATAATTGCTTTTGAAACATTTGCCGCATTTAATACACTTAAAATTTTTCTCAATGTTTTGGCATTCCTTTGTGTGATGCAAATAATTCTTCTTTTCTAACATTCAAATGCTTCATAGATCCTATACGAAAAATTTTTTTTTGTGAATTTTTTCGTGCGATGATAGACACTCTTGATTAAAAAATTTTGAGTTACATTTGTCACACTGATAAAATTTTGCTACCATGATGGTGTATCTTAAAACATATAACTTAAAACGGATTGTTTATGATCTCATAAATCTAGGTACTAGACGGTACTGAAATTTGCTTTTTTGGTGAAAGAAAAAATTTGGAAGAAAGTATAAAAATAGTAATGAACTATTGAATAGTTTTTCTGTTACTCTAAAATTCCATTCTAAACAATATTTTAAATTTTAAATTAATTTTCTGCTTCAATTTGGATACAAACTTTTTTTGGGTTCTTACATCTAGACAATGCAATTTATAATTGCCCATAAGAAAGTAATGGTTTTCTAAGGTATAATCCTAAGGCACCAAAACTTTGATCTTGAGATTTATTAATATTCATAGAAAAAGCTAAGGTAAATGGAAATTGTTTTCTGTACAATGTAAATGGTAGTAAAGAAGAATTGTTTGTATTTAGTGTTATTCTTAGAATAAAGACTTTATTTCCTTTTTTTCACCTGTGATTACTTCAGCTTCGATGTTCTATTTAGATAATTTTGAAACTCGTAATCTTGTACCACTGCAAAGTCTTTCAGATGTGTTTAAGTTTCGTGTGTTTAACATAACAATAGCGTTAATTTTTAAATTGAATTCGTGTGGAGGAAGACTTTCTTTAATACTATTCAAATATTCTGTACGGAAATTAATATAAATATTATCGTCTGATTTATCTACTCCTTTGTGAGTTGCTTTATTAATACTATAATACGTCACTAATGTTCCTGCCGTATTATTTAAAAATTTTTTGGTTAAAAAAATGTGTGTATTCATTATGAGATGTTAATATAGCTTTACTCATAAAAGAATCATCCTCATCATTGAAAATTTTAGAACATATATCATTTGTTTTCCATGTCTGAGGAATTCTAAGAGTTTTAATTTTGCCTTCTCCTATATCCAGTAGCAATGAAGAAAATTTTTCATCAATTGAACGTATATCATTTTTTAAATAAAAAATATTAAACAAAGGCCAAAAATTGGAAAATTTTATGGTTTCTTGAACAATAGTAATTTTGCTTTCGTTTTTTACTACTGGGAAAATTTGACGTAAGTCTCCACTTTAAATTATTATTTTGTTTTCAAAAAGTTTATTACTACTAGATAAATCTTTTAAAGTCCTATCAACAATTTCTAACGCTTTTTTCAGTATCATAAAAGCTTCATTGAAAATAATTACTTCTACATAACGTAATTTTTGCTTATTTGGCTCAAACTGGAAGAACGCACTTTCTATAGTGCTTAAGTCTAAAGGAAGTCTGAAAGTTCTGTAAGTGGTCATTCCCTTTCAAAACAGAATGAAAACAATCCCTGTCCATGCTGCTGTAAGAATTTTTTTATCGATTGATATGAATTAATAAATTAATATTTCATATAGAAACATTTTTTCAGATCCACCAGGACCATCGATAAAAAAAATTTTTTTTTCAAATTTTATTATTTCTCGAAAAATAGTATTAACAGTAATAATTTTCTTACACAGATCTATCTCCATTTCCAAATCCAGACTTTATGTTCTATGTAGATGTAAAAGGAAAAATTTCTTTTCGTTGCAATTTGGAAGTCTAATTCACTGTCACATTTTTGTTTAGACATTTTGTAACTTTTTAAAACGAATTTAATGAAGTTAAAGTAAACGAAAAAAAAAATATCAATGGGCCTAAATTTTAGTTATAAAAAATTAAAAGACAAAAAACAATCAAGTAACGATGCTCTTAAAACAAAATCAATTTGTAATGCTAACGATATCGTAATTTTTTAATTTTTGACGATACTTGAAATTTTTTAATTCGTTGTCGTTTTAAAAATGTAAAAATTAGGCATTAGTCAGGAAAAATAAGAAATGATTGTTAAAAATCCATGTAATTAATCATGATCAATATACATTTATTTAATGTATCAATTTTAAGTAATAATATATATAATTCGTGTTTTTTTCCATACTTCGTAAATCTATATTTGCAATTACGGGGGTTGGTGCGCAGAGTGCACAGGGGGCTGAGTTAGTTATAAGAGTTTAGACCGAGGTCTTAGAAATATCTATTGACACATACAAGATGGACAGCTCATTTGAAAAAGGGAGCCACTAGAAGGAATAATAAAGCTCACCAAAAAAAAAGTCAAGGGCACATCTCTCTTTCTATATAAGCTTTACCACTTTTATTTAAAATCAGCAGCTTGTTCATCATATTTCCTTCAAAGCAGCCCAGTAATCATTCCCTAGAGTAGAACATGTATTCCCGAGTATTTCCGTAAAAATGCCGCAGTCTTCCAAATTCTGTCAAATATACTTTAACATATTTTTTTCATACTAACAATTGATTTCATTATTTTTTAAGGCTTAATAAAATAATAATGCAAAGCTTATTTTGAAAAAATTAGACTTATAACACAACAAGGGCGGAGGAGTTGGCGCGCGGAGTGCGCAGGGGGGCAAAGCCCTACTACTTTATGTGTGTGTGTGTTTTTCGGTTGGTACCCGTAAGTGATAAGAACAGAAATTAGATCTGCGTGATGCGTAGCATAATGAATAAGGTCCCTGACTACCAATCTAAGGTTTTGGGGTTCGATTCTCGGAGTCAGAAAAATTTGAAAATTTTTTAAACTCAAATATAGTTGTATTAATATATGCTTGTACTCATATTTTTATATATAAGTATATGTATATGCTATGTGCATAAAATATATAATATTTCATTACATATATGTATATACACTTATATACTGCTATACATACGTAAGGTACAGTTAGTACACAATAGTACACTTTAATATGAAAAAGGCTATATATACACGTCAATGGTTATTTAGTTACCGTATATATCGGTATATATAAATATATCAGTTCTACTGCATGTATATATTTACAAAGAGACAGTGAGAGAGACAGAAGTGCTCAGTGGTGGGGTCAACAGTGGGGTCAACAATGGAGAAGCGGAGCAGACTCTAATTTTATTGCATATTTCCCCTCACGCGGCTGTTCACTGCCCACCATAAGATTTTTCACATCGAAAATTTACAAAGTTACCTGTTTTCGTTGTCTTTCACATCCACTTTAAGAAGGACTGTGCAGAAACTCATAACTAATACTCTCACCACTTATATAATGTAGCAATAGAAAAAGTTCTGAAAAACGGGTATGTTATATTTAAATATGACAGCAACGTCCAGGCCAAGTTTGAAAGAAATTGCGAGTACAACTTCTCCACAATATAAATTCTTATGCAAAGTAATAATTGAAGCTGGCTCGCTGAAAGTTACTATCACGGTATGTACGCCAACACCACTTTTATAAACTTCATACGTATACATGATGTGGGCACCTTGTGTGTTGATATGCCAAGAAATATAGCTGTATCAATAAATAAGTGTTAACTTTGCGAAAAGTTTTTACATAAAATAAAATAAAATAATTTTTTTTTTCTTATACATAAACTGTCTTAATTGCTCCCTTAAAAATTACAGCTGAATAAACATCGTAATAGTGTAATTAATGACTATTACGAAATTGAGAATATAATATGAATCGTGTTGTTGTAATACATTGAAATCACTTATTCGTTGGCTTACAGTTAACTTTTTTTTTTTAGCAATCCAGAAATAATACTAAAAACACTTTTTCGGAATTCGAATATTTGTGTCAATGATCTTTAAAAATAATAGTTCCAATCCATATTATTCTTTTTGGTTCAAAAATATCTACTAAGAAATAAAAACTTATTGCCTCATTCGTAAATCTTTGAGTCATTCCTTTTGGTACAACTCCATGTAAGATGAGCAGAACAAAAGCTTTTCCTGTTATTGCAAATGCTCCATTCTTTCAACTTTTAAGAAACAGGCTAGTGTCCAACAGATGTATATCAATAATTTGTCTACTTTCTGTAACCTTGGAAGTTAAGATTTCTGGTGCATTCTCTTTTTTAATTGTCTTATTTCATTCATTATCTTGGATACAAAAAACTTTATTAGAGACATGTTTACTTGTATCAATAATTTCTTTGTTGAGACAAATTTATTCTTTCTCAAATTTTTTTCAAGTAAACACAAAATATTAACTAATGGGTGCTGCTATACACATACTTACACATATATTGCGCACCCTCCCCTCCAGGCTCAACTTCGCCCGAGACTCACTAAATGAAGCACCGTAGTGTTAAAATGTAATGTGAAACTTTTTGCGTTAAAAATTGTACATTTATTCCCGACACTTCTCAGAAAAAAAATCTTCTTATTAAAAACATGTTTGTTCGCAAGCCATACAATTTGTTTAGTTGAATAATAAACTGTAAAGAGTAAAAAAAGTGTAACTATGCTGAAAAGTACCGTGCATTCCTTATGCCAGAAATAAATTTTTGGCTGTAAAGGATCGTTGACTTGCAGTTCCTCCCGTATAATACATGGAAAGGGCTATTCTTTTGAAGCTGTAAAGACTTAAAACTCACAAAAAGTATGTGATGAAAAAATTTTTTTCTCTTATCTCACAAATTTGTTACCACAGCAACAAAGTCCTAGAGCTTACTATCTACATTTTTTATCGCCAGAAAGAAACAATTACATATTCTACTTATTTGAAAATCTGAAAGATTTAAGAGGTAACTGTGAGGGTTATAACTAAAAGCTGATAACTCACTAAATAAATTCCTCAAATTTCGATTTTGATGCTGCTGCTTCAACCTCAATAAATATTCTGCGTGAGTTTTTTAACGCCTAAAATTGTATACATTAGATGCAATTAAAGTTTTCCTTCCAATTCACATTCTTGCGACTTTTAGCATGGTTAAGACTATTCTGAGCCCTAAAGGCTGTTTTTTGTAAACTCTATTAAGTTCTTATATATTTCGAAGCCCCGGACGAAAACCAGCCCAGTTCATATTTTCTCATTCAAAATAACATTGAAAATTCTTAACTGGGCTGATTTTCGTCCAAGGCGTCAATTTGTTAGCAATATAGTGTAAAATGGATGTATGTGAAAAAGACGAGTGATCTTTTAAAGTAAACTCTTTCTTGACTGAAGCTTCTAGTAAACGTTACTGCCTCTATAGCTCAGGGTGATCTTCTCTGGCATGCTATTGTAGTGTTACACTGATGGGGAGAAGAACTACAACGTTTAAAGCTTTTGAGCTAGTTGTAGAGCTCTTTTCCAACGTCTCCTGTAATTACGCTGAAGACGTTGGTACACGGAGGTAAAGGTCATGCATATTTCTCATGGCACATGTACAAATAGTCCATGATAAGAGAACACTAACGTTGAAGGCATCAAGCTATATGCTTTCGTGTCAATACAATATGTGCTCCGTTCGCATGAACTGTAACTGTGGATTACGGTCATGAAATTGTTGGGACGTTCTCATGTTAGCTACAGCCTATATCCGTAGTGTACCGAGTCCCGAACGCATGGACTGTAGCAAAGGATTAAACGCACAAACTGGCATGGTACACTTGTATGTAATATACTGCCTTACTACATAGCAGTCAATGCTCTAAAAACATGAACTGTGACCGTGGAGAAATCCTATTTACTATGCACCTATGTCAGGTGGTACTGTCGAGTGAAAGAAGGTGTTCCTCGCTGAGATCGCCGGAACGTACAGAGGCTTATAGGAAATTTTTTAAATAAATTAAAGAAAAGGTTATTAAGAGTAAATTGACCAAACGAATCAGTGATTGCAGTGTGTATTATGTTTGTGTTCAGTAATAAATCTTGTTTGGTGTTGTCATGTATACTAAAAGATTGGAAAAAACAAAAACATGGATTGCAACTGTGATAACACATTATATATGAGTGCATATACATGCTAACACTTGTGTAAGGCTTAAAGGACACAAGTAATCCACGGAAACGTAATATAAATGTGTGAAAATTAACCAAACCTGTCATTAGTATTTACGTTTATTGAACACTGTGTTGAGAGAAACAGATAAATGTAAGCAGTAGTTGTGTTTTTCAAACTCCACACAAGTGCAAGCATATATATGCACTCATATATGCTATGGTATTACAGTCGCAACCCATATTTCTATTCTTTTCAATCTTGTAGTACACATGATAACATCAAACAAAATTTATTACTTTACACTAACATTATACACGCTTAAATCACTAATTTATTTCGTCAATCCACTCTTAATAACCTTTTTTTTTATTTATTAAAAAAATTTCTGATAAGGCTGCATGCATTCAGGCGATCTTAGCGAGGGACAGTTTCTTTTACTTGATTCCGTGACGTGACATAAGCGCATAGCGAATAGAGGCATTGTTTTTTTTCCATCGCCCTCTTGCATTTTGTTGCTGCTCTCCCTATGTCTGTATATATAAGTATGACTGATTATGCCAGAAGTTATTGCTCAAACGACGTTTTTAGCCCTGATGTACGTACTGAGGTTAAACATATAAACATAAAGGTTATTAAAAAAGTTACAAGGTACGTTCTTTTAGTTAAAATTATTAAAAAAAACGTTTAAAGTTTTTTTGGAAGTCAAATTCGCAAAAAAGCGTTGAAAATGTCCTTTGCATGCATATTTACTTTTTTATTTTTTTCACATGCATGTGAGAAGTATATATAGTGATGTAAACAATTTTTTAGACATTAAAGGTGCCAAACAATCATTTCATGCCCTTTATACATGCATAAAAAGAGCCTTAGCCGTCACTTATTTTAGAAAAAGAAGAAGAAAGGGGCTATAAATTATTAAATATACGTATATTACTTATTACTGTATTGAAAAATAATAAGTGTAAAAATCATTTGTAATTTGTATAAGCAATTAAATAAAATGCATCTTCCTTACGTGATCAAGTATATTTATACATTGTAGATTCAATTAATTTCACAAATCGTATCAAGTTGCTACACATATTATTCCATTTTTAACATGAAAGGATCATTGTTTTAAGTATACAGAATAAAAATAATAATAATCATCTGAATACGACACATGTACCTCTCCAGCTTAAAAAAAATATATATATATCTTTTTCACACACATGAAAATTTTTTTTTGTTATGCCAAATTTGGGAACATTATCCGTTATTTCAAATATAAAAATACTTTTTACAGTAAATGGTCTTCCAAGAATTAGTAATGATTTAAAGGTTAAAACTTATACTTTTGTTGATAGATCAGTTTAGAGTTATTTTAACGTTCAGTTTTAATATTTTTATTCATCGAACCGAAAATATAAAAAAGGGACTGTGTATGCAAAGAACATTTTCAAATCTTGTTTGGGAATTTGACTACTAAAACAACTTTAAACTTCGTTTTTTATGATTTTATCAAAAAGATCGTAACTTGAAACATTAATAATGACCTTAACATTTATATATTTAATCTCAGTTCGCGCATCAGGGCAGGGAACGTTATTTGTGCAATAAGTTTCGGCATAGTCAGTCATACATACAGATACAGACACAGGGAAAGCAGCGACAAAAAACAAGAGGTCAATAGAAAAAAAACAAGTGTCTCTATAGAATTTCTCCACAGTTGTAGCTCATGCGTTTAGAGCATCGGCTGCTATAAAGTGAGGCTGCATATAACATATAAGTATACTATGCTGGTTTGTGCATTCCATTTTTAGCTACAGTTCATCGAACGTAGCATAGATTGCATTGACACGAGAGCATATAGCTTGATGCATTCAACGCTAGTGTCCTCTTATCGTGAATTATTTGCATGTGTGCCATGAGAAATATGCATGACTTTTCCCTCCGTGTATCTAAAGCACCTTTTTCATGTGAAACATCTATTGGCGCGCTTGGGGGTTTAACTGACGCAATGAAGCGACCCTTGCGATGGCGCGATCTCCGGCTTAAGGGGGCTCCTACGACTACTGCTGAGGTCAAAAACAAACAAAAAATAAAGTTTTGTTTTTCAATAAACAAATGTGTCTGAAAATTATTATTTATTTAATAGTGGATTACGGTCATGAAATTGTTGGGACGTTCTCATGTTAGCTACAGCCTATATCCGTAGTGTACCGAGTCCCGAACGCATGGACTGTAGCAAAGGATTAAACGCACAAACTGGCATGGTACACTTGTATGTAATATACTGCCTTACTACATAGCAGTCAATGCTCTAAAAACATGAACTGTGACCGTGGAGAAATCCTATTTACTATGCACCTATGTCAGGTGGTACTGTCGAGTGAAAGAAGGTGTTCCTCGCTGAGATCGCCGGAACGTACAGAGGCTTATAGGAAATTTTTTAAATAAATTAAAGAAAAGGTTATTAAGAGTAAATTGACCAAACGAATCAGTGATTGCAGTGTGTATTATGTTTGTGTTCAGTAATAAATCTTGTTTGGTGTTGTCATGTATACTAAAAGATTGGAAAAAACAAAAACATGGATTGCAACTGTGATAACACATTATATATGAGTGCATATACATGCTAACACTTGTGTAAGGCTTAAAGGACACAAGTAATCCACGGAAACGTAATATAAATGTGTGAAAATTAACCAAACCTGTCATTAGTATTTACGTTTATTGAACACTGTGTTGAGAGAAACAGATAAATGTAAGCAGTAGTTGTGTTTTTCAAACTCCACACAAGTGCAAGCATATATATGCACTCATATATGCTATGGTATTACAGTCGCAACCCATATTTCTATTCTTTTCAATCTTGTANATCCACAATTTTTAATACAGCATATTACAGAGGAAGACTTCATCTACAAAACGTATATATTCAGTCTGCTAGGACATTTAATTTAGGTTTATTATAAACGAAAACAAATTGTTTTTCACGCTGCCTCATAGGAACGCGTGCTAATAGTTACAACTTTGAGCTCAGATTTCTCAAAATTTTGACCCATTCGAAATGTAATTTAGACCACCATTAAATTTAGTAGACTTTTATTTACAAGAAGTAATATATCTCTGTTTAGGGACTTTCGTGAAGGAGCCCCCTTAACTCAGCTCGGCTCGGCTCGACTCAGCTTGGCTCTCTGTCTCTTTCTCCACGCGGTCAACGCAGCCCCTCTCTCGTTTGTAACGTGTACTACCCGTATATATAGCTATGTGGAAGAGTATATGTTAAGTAACTATCATACATGAATTGTATATATAGCATATACATACGTTATAAGCTTCTATAGCTTGTTCAAGGTCTCTGCGTACCCAAAGTGTATATTTTTCAACGAGTTTAGTGAACCGATTCAACGGCCTTCGCATACACGGATTTCCGAGAATTCAAACAGCCTTGGCCCTTTCGTTACCTTGCCGAAATATGGATCGATACATGTCTATGCTTAAATAAGACACGGAAAATTCACGGCAAATATTATGGTGATTTGATAAATTTAGGTCTACAGTATTTTAGTATATTATCGAAATCATAAAGTGAAGCGTTACTAGCAATTTCTTTCTGCACAGAGTATGGTTTGTGTTTATGTATTAAATGTAGCTTTTCTAATCTACCAGGAGATGATTTGGAGGAAATCAAGATAGGGTAGAAATGTTCTTTGTGTCAGCAATACTAGTGCTTTCACGCGAACTATTTCGGAAGGGTCTTTGAATATCTCTGATGGGCGTACTTATCTGATATGTGTTGTCGTAGTCCTATCCCACGATTAGTCTTCACTCTAGTTGTCGTTTTCTCGATAACTCAACGACGATTATTATAAATTTATTAAAAAAATTTCTGATAAGGCTGCATGCATTCAGGCGATCTTAGCGAGGGACAGTTTCTTTTACTTGATTCCGTGACGTGACATAAGCGCATAGCGAATAGAGGCATTGTTTTTTTTCCATCGCCCTCTTGCATTTTGTTGCTGCTCTCCCTATGTCTGTATATATAAGTATGACTGATTATGCCAGAAGTTATTGCTCAAACGACGTTTTTAGCCCTGATGTACGTACTGAGGTTAAACATATAAACATAAAGGTTATTAAAAAAGTTACAAGGTACGTTCTTTTAGTTAAAATTATTAAAAAAAACGTTTAAAGTTTTTTTGGAAGTCAAATTCGCAAAAAAGCGTTGAAAATGTCCTTTGCATGCATATTTACTTTTTTATTTTTTTCANCATACTCTCTATCGACTCCTTGCTTAGACTGCTGCTCTAGGCAAATTCATGTTCACTCATCACCTCGGTTTTCTCCCACTTGATACAATGCCTCTCCTTTTTCTATAAAGTGGGGAAATTTTATTTTGTGTATTACATGAACAATTTTTTTTTAAATTTATGCATCATAACTCAAAATTCATATCGTCAATGAAATTTGGCAATTCAACTTTTGTCATAATATGTTAGATTGTATATACTACGTGAACGGAATTTTCCATTATAACGTACACACATATATTATATACTATATATGTGAAACGACACATGTACCTCTCCAGCTTAAAAAAAATATATATATATCTTTTTCACACACATGAAAATTTTTTTTTGTTATGCCAAATTTGGGAACATTATCCGTTATTTCAAATATNACCGGCTATTTTTCAGAGAATCTTGAGAAATATTATCAGAAAACATAACTTGTCAAATTTCACAGAAAATTGTATAGATGACATTCTAGTTTTTTCGGAATCTTTTGAGAGCCATATTAGCCATCTGACTCAATTAATAAATGCAATAAAGAAGGAAGGTTTTAGATTATAGTTTTCCAAATGTAATTTTGCTTCAGATTCGGTAACATATTTAGGCCACGTAATAAAATACAATTTAATAACTCCATTAAAAGACAACTTGATATCGATTCGAAATTTTTCTATACCAGAAACACAAAAAATGTTAGACAATTTCTGGGCAAAATAAATTTCTACAATAAATACATACCAAACATATCCATTCTATTAGACCCACTTCACAATCTATTGATACATCGAATATTGTTTCTTTAATTACAGGTGAGATTTGTAAACTATTATTTTATAAGTTAAAAAAAAACATATACTATCAAAATTAAACTTTAATTACAGAGAAACGATTTCGTCTTTCTTATTGACGATTCCCCCATAAGAATTTTCGAGAAACATAAATGACATCATAAAACAACATTCTTGTGGACGATTCACGACTATAATGGAAAAATTACGCTTCGATTTTACGGTGAAAAGTGCGAAAGATGGAAAAACAGACATCTTGTGTTTAATCTCAATAGGAACACCTGATGGACGCACCTTTCACGTGCCAAGTGAGTATCAACCAATGTCTTTTCATACAGAAGTAGCAAAAACATCAACATACACAAAAATAAAAAATACTTTAAAGAAAAGAAATTAAACTAGAAAAGTGTGGATTAGTTTAACACATGCAATATCAGCAGTTTATTCAGATGAAGGGAAAAATGGGCAGTTTAATGATTACTTTTTAGAAGAAATTATAGAAGAAGCTCCAACTGCAGCTGAAAGTGGTTCTAACAAACCCATGATTAAATTACTAGAAAAATTATTAGAAGATAAACAAAAAGACTCAGAAATTCAAAATTTAGGAAGACTCGCTAATGATTTTATGATAGAAAAATTTAAAAATAAGAATTTAAATGCATACTAATGGATTAATGATTTTGAAAAAGAGTGCAAACGATTAAGAATAATTGGTGACAAGAAAAAAATTGAAATTTTGAAATTTTTTTTAGAAAAAACAAGTGAAAATTGGTACAGCTGTATGTTAATAAAATTTACAGTGGAATCACAATGGGAAACTTGGAAGAAAAATTTTTGTGACACATTTGCAAACAAAGGCTGGAACCCAATAAGGCATGCTCACTCATTCATATATCAAACAGGGACTTTACTAGATTATGCTGTAAAAAAAGAAAAATTATTACTAGAAGTGAGAAATTCTATAGATACAGGAACACTAATAGATCTGATTGCAGCTGGTCTACCGAACTCTATATCAGATATGATTGATAGAGAGACTCTGAAACAAACTGAAGATCTTTACAACGAAATAGGTAAATTAGAACATTTTAATAATAAAAATAAGTTTGAAACAAAAAAAATAAAAACAACTACACTCATAATGAAATTGAAAAAACACCGTGCAAAATTCGCAAAGAGAAAAACAAAGGTTTGCGTTACCATCCTAAATCAAAGTGTTGGTTCAATAACAAAGAAAATAGAATAAAAACTGTTAATAACTCTGGATTAGAAGTAGAACTTAATTATACAGATCAAAAACGCTTCTAATCCCACCATTAATCCAGATAAAAGTACTGTTAAATGAAACATTCAGATCTGTAGGAGTGGATGACTCTGGTTCAAATGTTTCCTTAATAAATGCAAAAATATCAAAACATAATAAAGAAAATGGAAATACAACATATAATTTAAATTTAAAAACGATTAATGGTGTGAATGAAACAGAAGGGATGATTACAATTATGGCAAAAATTTTTGATGTAGAGAAAAAGATAGACGTTTATGTTATAAACAATAAAAACTTTAACTATGAATTTCTAATCGGATTGGATTGTATACAAAGTTGTAAATTAACGCAAAATGAGGAACTAAAAATCGAAAAAAAATTTTAAACGCTGATAACAACAATTTGAAAATAAAAAAATTAAGTGATACAGAAAAAACAATTACTGATGAATTTAAAATAAAAACAGAAAGATTAATTAATTTTAATGAACACATTGAATTAGATAATTCGCATTTTTTAATAAATCATATAAATCACGATGAAAAACTAATCATAGAAAACCTAATAGAAAAAAAACGCTGTTTGCCAAATACAAATACGACGTTGGTAGAGTAAAAGATTACGAGGCTAGAATTGATTTAATTACAGGTCCGTATTGCAGCAAAAGACCGTACAGATGCACCATTCAAGACAAAAAGGAAATAGAAGAACAAATAAGTGAACTGTTAAAAAACAACCTAATAGAAGAATCTTATAGTCCATTTGCTGCCCCTGTGACGCTTGCATATAAAAGAGATGAAAATAAAAAATCAAGACTGTGTATAGATTTTAGAGACCTAAATAAAATCATTCTACCTCAATTTCATCCATTTCCATTAATTGAAGATTTAGTAACAAAAACAAGAAACTGCAAGTATTTTTCTAAACTTGACATAAACTCAGCATTTTGGTCCATCTCATTACGTATAGAGGATAGAAAGAAAACAGGATTCATTACTCAAGAAGGACATTTTCAGTGGACATGTTTGCCGTTCGGATTGAAGACATCACCGGCTATTTTTCAGAGAATTTTGAGAAATATTATCAGAAAATATAACTTGTCAAATTTCCCAGAAAATCATATAGATGACATTCTAGTTTTTTCGGAATCTTTTGAGAGCCATATTAGTCATCTGACTCAATTACTAAATGCAATAAAGAATGAAGGTTTTAGATTAAAGTTTTCCAAATGTAATTTTGCTTCAGATTCGGTAACATATTTAGGCCACGTCATTAAAAACAATTCAATAACTCCATTAAAAGACAACTTGATATCGATTCGAAATTTTCCTATACCAGAAACACAAAAAAATGTTCGACAATTTCTGGGCAAAATAAATTTCTACAATAAATACATACCAAACATATCCATTCTATTAGACCCACTTCACAATCTATTGAGGAAAGGACAAAAATTCATCTGGTCAGATAAATGTCAAAAGGCTCTTGAGAAGTTAAAAAACTTTCTTTGTACACAACCTGTTTTAACTATCTTTGACCCGGAATTGCTAATACACATATATACAGA
Organism: Copidosoma floridanum; assembly: GCF_000648655.2. Next base: position 1,941,322 of record NW_019384181.1, read on the forward strand.
CGCAAGTTTATTGGATTTAGGAGCAGTGTTAAAACAACCACAGCAAATGGAAGGTACCAAAGAAAACGTAGAAAAGCCCGTAGCTTTTTTTTCAAAAAAATTAACTGAAGCTCAAAAAAAGAAAAAGGCAATTTATTTGGAATGTCTGGGAATAAAAGAAGATATTAAATATTGGCAGCACTGGCTAATAGGAAAAAAATTTACTGTTTTTTCTGATCATAAACCACTTGAAAATATAAACATAAAAGCAAGGACAGACGAAGAATTAGGAGATCTTACGTACTATTTGTCACAATATGATTTTCAAGTAGTAAACAATCCCGGGAAAAATAACATAGAAGCAGACTGCCTAAGTAGAAACCCGGTATTAAAACCTGATGAAAATATCGAAGATAGCTTAAAGATAGTAAATCTAATAAGACTAGAAAACATTATAGAAGACCAAGAAATAAATAAAGATTTACAGTCGATTAAACATAGACTAAATCAAAAAAATAAAGTTGACTACACAATAAAGAAAAAAAAAGAAAAAATTTTATCATCCGAAGCTTTTAGCAAAATATTAATAAAAAAAATACACGAAAATTTCTGCCATATAGGCATAAAACAAACAGAGAACAAAATTAAACCATATTATACAGCGAAAAATCTAAAGGATAATATAATAGAAATTTGCAAAAATTGTATGATTTGTATAAAGAATAAGTCAAGAGGTCAAAGGAAGTTTGGTATAATGTCTCTACTTGGTCCCGCAAAACAGCCGTTTGAAATATTATCTATAGATACAATTGGTGGTTTTGGTGGCTCACGATCCACAAAAAAATATTTACATCTTCTAGTCGATCATTTTACCAGGTTTGGATATATTTTGACATCAGGCACACAAAACTGAAAGGACTTCATTAAACTGACTCAAAGGGTTCTTGAAAGACACAATATACCTAGGAATGATTTTAACAGACCGATACCCCGGAACAAATTCCAAAGATTTCAAAAACTTTTTAGAAGAAAAAAAAATACCAACAGTTTTTACAGCAAAAAACGCATCCTTCTCTAACGGACTAAATGAACGACTAAACCAAACTGTAGTGAATAAGATTAGATGCAAGATAAATGAAGACGAAAAAAAAGGCATGGACAACAATAGCACATGAATGCATAGACAAATACAATCAAACAGAACACACAGTCACAGGATTTTCTCCAAAGTACTTATTAGACGGTACAGACTGCTCATTATTACCGCGTGAACTGAAACATAATCAGTCTATACACAATTTAAGTCATGACAGAGAAATTGCTTTAAAAAATAGTATTAATCACCATAATTATACTTGAAAAATTTTTGACAAAACTAGGAAAAATCATGAATTTAATGAAGGGCAGTTAGTATGCGTCGAAAATGGAAATCGCTGAAACAGAAAAAAATTAGACGAATTAAGACTTAGACCATACAAAATTCTACAAAAAATATCAAATAGTATATATTAAATTGACACAGGCCACAAAAATTCAGAATCAAATCTATTCCACATTTCCAAACTCGTCCCAGTTACAAATTCAACTAAAAAAGTAGATAATTAATATTTTTTTTTTTTACAAAAAGGGGGGGGGAAATGTAAGAAGGTATATTATACTTTCTTATCACTTTCCTTTATTTCAAATTTCCTGCAAAATAGTATCGAAAGATAAAACAGAGGTCTACACGTGCAATAGAAATTAATCACAAGTTCCAGAAGAAACAATAAGATACATAATCATAGTAGTAAGATAGGATTAGTAAAACTAATCCAAAGATATTATAAAAAGGGGAACTATAGTGTAAATAAAATACATTGAATGTTGTTTCTTTAATTACAGGTGAGATTTGTAAACTATTATTTTGTAAGTTTAAAAAAAATGTATACTATCAAAATTAAACTTCAATTACAGAGAAACGATTTCGTCTTTCTTATTTACGNTTGATCATTGTTATAAGATAAAAGATATATATATATATAATAAAAATAAAAACGTACATACATACATATATATATAATGTAAAAAAATGCCCTATTATAGATCAATTTTCTAATTCAGATGTTTCTCGGTTAGTATCCATAAGTAATAAAAACAGAAATCATATAGATACATGAGCCTACCGATTTCAAAAGAAATAGTAATGGTTTTTTCAAAGTGTTTATTAAGTTTATTTAATAATATGAAAATTATGAAAATTGGGTTTTAAGGTTCTTTTTGCTTATATTTTTTAATGGTTTGATGTACAGAAAAAATAAAAATACCAGCGTGTAGAGCGAAAAGTTTTCTATCGATAAGCACTTATGATTTTGTTTTGACTAGCACAAAATGTTTAGAAAAAAATGAAATGGCACTTTGGCAGTATCTGTAAAAGTACCTTCTACAGTTACATGAGTCAAATTAGTCAATAGTGACTAATTATAAGTAAAAAGTAATTTACTTATTGTGATAAGTAAACGACATTTTACTGATTTACAGTAAAACTTGTCTGATTCAACTTATAAGAGGGATAGAGAAAGCCATTGATTGACTGCTATCGGGCTTGCTCTCTCTCTCTCTCTCTCTCTCTCTCTCTCTCTCTCTATTGAACTCATACAGGTAGACCTTTTTCATAACTTTTTTAAATATTTTGCGCATGTAGAAAATAATGAATTAATATTAGAATTTTTATTTCATCTAAAAAAATTTTTTTCTCTGCGAACAGGATTATTTTAAAATATTAATATTTGACCATAATGCAAAGTTTTCCCGGGCTCTTTCAATTGTGTTTATTCAAACTCCATTTTAACCCGTCTTTAATAGAAAGCCAACAAAATTCACGCACGTGAGCAACTACGCACAGTAAACCGGTATCCAAAAAGAGACAGAGAAATCAATGCACCTGATGGTTTGTTAAACTAATGTATGTACCTGTGTGTAGGTAGGTAGTATAGATAGTTTATTTATAAATATGTATTTTAATCCGTGAATATTATAGATTAGGAAAAAGCAAATTATGTTTGTATTTTGTTTTGTTCATTAACATATTAAGAAGGAGAACGATAAAGAACAACAATACACGGCAAAGAGAATATGTGTACTACCTACCTACACATAGGTACATACATTAGTTTAACAAACGATTAGGTGCATTGCTTTCTCTGTCTCTTTTTGGATACCAGTTTACTGTGTGTAGTCGCGCACGTGCGTGGATTTTGTTGGCTTTCTATTAAAGACTCTTTTTAATATAAGAATATGAAATGAAGATTTTTTAGAGTAAAAAAAAAACTTTTCCTATCTCGCGCATTTTTGAGAGGCAGGTGTGCGCTTGGTAAAAAAAATAGGATTTGCCACATACGCGACATTGCTCTGTGGCTGCCTTACGTCTCTCGGGCCCTGTTTCGCAAGTCCCACAGGCCGCAAAATAGCCCTGAAGGCAACGGCACTTATCTAACAATAACTACTATTTTTATCATAGACAATCAAGTACTACCGAGTTCAATAACATACTCTTTAATGTTTCACATCTGTCGTGGGTCCCGAGACCCACACCTGTTTTTTTTTTTTTGCAGACTCAGTTGTTTTAGGGACCTAAGGTAAAGAGACTGGTTCATATGCTTGCCCGTTAGAGACTGTCTCATTTGCTAAATTTTAATTTTCCTTCTTAGCTGTTAGGTTTGTCTAGCACAGACTTTGGAGAGAATTGGTGACTCCTGGTTAAATAATTAGAGTTGAGAGGGTGACATAGGTTCTTCGGCCGCCAGAGTTTCCAGCCTTGCGACGAACAACTCTACTCGGGACGTCTGCCAGTGAATGACTGACTTAGTTTACTGGTAGCGGCCTTATGTAGTCTTTTAATCGACGAATTGTTGCTGGAAATGGTAGTGAAAAGGTATTCGTTGGCAAGGTAGTTTAACCTTATGTGGCCCTTAAAAGAATCGATGAGATTGATGATTAAGTAGGAAACGTAAATACTTTTAATGGCCCTGAAGGGGGCCAGTGGTGAAACTTCCATCTATTTCTAATTAATATTTTCGATGATAGAGAGCTGGCTGTGGGTAGCTTGACTTCTATCCTTGGAGTCTCTGTGTACGGAGATCGTGCAAGGAGTAGGTGCACCACTGACCAAAGAATATCTCGTTTTCGGGTGGTTCCCCGGATAACCAACCGCTCATCGTTAGTTGGGAAAATAAAACTGGAGAATACCATCTCTGTGGGTATGCTGATGGGACGACCACTGAAAAAGAAGCCGTTTTGGCTGCCCAAAGTTTTCAGGGTCATTTTTCCTGGCTGGCTGTTGAAAAAAAATTGCTCTAGTAGCCCCAGGACAGTTGGAAGAATGGCCATGAAATTCCAAAATGCTAAAGCAGATTGTGCTCTGGCTAGACACGTCTTCTGGTACTTTGTCGGAGACGTTAGCATTTAGAATACCTTTTTATTGGTGGAACTCGTTAATCTTGGTGGTTCAGTATGGAGTTCAACGTAAGTCACTTGTTCAGTAGAGAACAGTGTTGTTGGTAGCCACCATTCCCAGCGGCATGACTTCCAGCTCTATGCTTCATGCACTACCGATGATTCACTGTCGAATTCGGTACTCATCTCAGGAATATAATAACCAGACTTACTATATCTATTGCAGGTAGCTTCAATTTTACGTCTATGAATCCTAGCGGATCCTGCTGAACTAACGTGAGAAGCTAGCGTATTTTTGCTAAAATTTAAGCTTATTGATTGCTATTGTTCTTAATTTTTTCATGATAAAAACTACACTAAAACCATCTAGAAAGTGTCAAGAACCAGTGTGCAAAATTTCAGCGAGATCGGTGAAGTAGTTCTCGTGGTTAGCGATTACAACGGTTTGAGAGACTGTGCTAAATATATTAGTAAGATTAACTAGAACTAAGTTTAACTTTAAAGAAAGTACAGTACAGCGTTACCAAACTTCTGACGTTTATAAGTTTTGGTAAATAACTTAAAAATGCTTGTTAACTGCAAATTAAACGTTTATTAAAGTATAAATATTCATACCTACTTAAATTTGCGATTTTTTAATCTCCTATTCTTTACAAATACCTAACAAACATTTTTTTAAATGTGTTCTTTAATATTTGATACTAGCTGGCAATTATTATATGACAGCTTTCCTTTTTCTTACTTCCAGTCCCTTAAGGCCTTAACCTCTCAACTAATGGACAGCAGTAAACTACGGTAAACAGAAAAAGAAGTAAGCTTACTTCATAAACTTATTTAAGAAATATTTAAGAAATACAATCCCTTCTTTTCGTACTATTGTAGAGTAGAGGTATTAGGGAGAACTGTACAACCAGTATTTCGCTGATACTGCTAACAGTGAGTTTTTTGTCTGAAAAAGTAAAAAAAAAAACTGTTTTTACTTTTACAGAAAGTGACATCGTTATTTTTGTTTGCTTATTTCTATCAATATAAAACAACTACCAGTAGTGAGTGGTGATAGCAGCATCTTTAGCTCAAAAAACGCACTGCTGGTAGCATTTTAAAACGTAAGATTCAAATTGAAACAGCAAGTGAAAAATACTTCTAATAAATTAACAAAAAAAAATCAAACAACAAGACACTAACTAAAATGTACCATTAAGTGTAGAAAATTTACCAACTTTAAATGTTCAGTTTAATATATTTGTATCCTGAAATATTAAAATATTAAATACAGTCTAAAAATAAGTATTACTTCATGAGCATTCAACTTGACTTAATTTTATTTCAATGTACTACATACAAAATGGCACTTCTCACGTAAATGCATTGTAAGATAATTTGACCCACGAACAAAACGTGAAACAAGGTTTAAAGAAAATAAGATGTGCTTACTTAACGAAAAAATTTTAGAAACGATTATGAGAAGTCCATAAACTTAAAAAGAATAGACTGCTTATTATAAACAAATTTACTTAAAAAAGCGAAGTAAAAATTAGATCCTTATTCCACGTGAGTTTTACCACCTATGTATAAAATAATATATAATAACTGCCCCTCTTAGCCGCTTAAGCCTACTCGAAGGGTAAGTTAAGTTTTTTTGTAATTTTTTTAGAATTAAATTTGTTAAAGAACCCTCTCTCGTCCTCACCCATTTTTATCATAGCACTTAGCCCCCCTCATTTCCACTAATTTTCACAATACCTCTTCGCCCCCCTCATTTCCCCTTATTTCTATAGTACCTTTTTGGCCGTCTTTGGCACTTAATATCAGTTAAAACTATTTTAGTTTGTTCATTGTATAATTCAATAATATTTTTATTTCAGCTCCTAACTCCTAACACTCTCTGACATTATTTCAGCCCCTTTTCAGCTCAGTGGTAAACTCACTGATACAACACTATTGTATAAGTCGTGGGTTCGATTTCCGGTGAATGCATATTTTTCGAAAATTGTTTTCATCAGAAAAAGTTTCTAGTAAACCTTGGTTGTTTTGGAGCAGGTTTTCTGGTAGAGATCTCTCTCAGTGTGATCCCAGGATGTTTTCCTGCCATCACAGGTCTTGGGGCCTGGGTAAACGTGAAAAAGTGTTAATACATTTTTAGAGAAAGTCTTTTTTAATAATAATGAAAATCACTCTTTTATTGGTCTTACACATGTCAACTATATAAGAATAATAATTATCTAGCAATATGGCTCATTTTGTGGGTCAGTAAAGAACCTTTATTTTCTTACGTAACCACTTTTTTTAGTAAATTCAACTAGAAAAATATTACGATCCAAACAAATCAGTACTCCTACATAACATAATTATACAATAATAATTTTTTTAAGTAAGTGCAGCTTAGACAACCATTTTTTTCATTATATACATCTAAAGTTTTAAGATCAAGTACCAAACTGACTTCCCCCATTTTTTTTTTTAAATAATAAACGTGACACTAACTTTTCCTTGTATGTGTTGTTACACTAATTGAATTTACTGATCCTATAAGAATTCGTTTTGCTTATGACAAATGTATATAATCATTGAGGTTATCGTATCACTTACTTAATTAAAACCATGTCAGATAATCCAGTCCTTACGCCATGCTTCTTCGAATCGTACTCTGCAATCATGGGGCGCATTTGCTTGTTCTGGAACAAAGTCAACTACTTAGTAAAAGAAAAATATATCATACTTTCAATCACTATGTACTTTCACATAAATCTATACACACACATATATACATGTAAGCGACCTTTTGACTGCATTTTTTATATTCAACAGACCTTTTGATTGCATTTTGACCTTTTGAATGCAGCAGTCAAAAGGTCGCAATCAACTTTGATTGCATTACATTTTCACGCAATAAACTTTGATTGCACCATATATTTTTGCAATCTCATATGACTGCGTAAGATAAATATTACTGATACACAAAATGCAATCAAAATAAATTCAGACAAGCATTCGAANAAGTGACTCATTCCGACATTTCTTACTTACCGACATCAACATTGTTTAAATCGTTCCGACAAATATAAAGTGCCTCGAGTGTAAATCATTCACTAAAACAAAAAAATATCGACAAAAGACTTATAATTTTTGTACAAAATTGATCAGTTTTATTTTATTTGTTTTATTCATTGTTTGAATAAAGTATTCATGTATTATGTACGCGTCAACTTATGAAAAGTGTTAACCTTTAGGAGTGATTATAAATTGTTTTCCTAATTAATTTGATCGTTTCCCATACCGATGAGTATATAATAGATAGCTTGTAAAAACATTGATAAAACTTAATATTTAATACATTGTCTTTTAATTATTCCAAGCATTCCGAAAAAAAACATTCTAAGATATAAGTTTTTCGTGCTTTTGGAGTTAAAGTTTCTGTTGCTAAATAATATTGCTGGAGTTTTAAAAAATTAAAAGTGAAGATCGACAGTACATAATAAGTCTACTTTTTCATTTAATTTAATGCTATCTTTAAATGAAGAGACACATTAGCTAAAATTTTTATGCATCAAAATACTTTAGTCAGTATAATGTAATCCTAAAAGGTCACATGACTCTTGCCATGTATGTAGCCCATTGAGGGAGAAATAAATCAATGAAAAAAATCTGTATGTATTTATTTTTATACTTTTGATCATTGTTATAAGATAAAAGATAAAAACGTTGAAAGCGTTTTCGCGCTTTTAACAGGAAATATTAGGCTTTAAAAGACCAATTGAGTTGCAGTAAAATAGAAAATTGAGTTGGCAGATTGAAAATGACAAAACCTTTTCTTCTATAGGCCTGACAATATCAATTTTCCGTAATATCAACATGTTTTAAGTTTGATAAGCTTTTCAAGTTAACATCGGTAAGAAAAGCAATGATGTTATAAAAAAATAGTATCGTATTTATAAAAATGATACTATAAAAGAAAAAAAACAACTTTATGTTGAAGTAACCTAACTTGACACAATTTTTTACTATGATAATGTCAAATAGTAGTTTTTAACGTTTAATTTTCGAAGTTATACTTCTATAGGTGCGTTATGTGAGGGGGTACACCAACGATTTCATATTTTGTATGTTTCTCCCCCTTCCCTTTCCCATCGTAACGTACTTCCGGTCCCCTCTGCACTACACAATAATACAACCACACCACACTACTACAGCACATTTATTTGATAATTTAGTTTTCATATATCACATAGTTAATGGGGAAAATATTCAGAGGTGAGAGGAGCACAAATATGTAAAGCAACGCAGGCAATTATTTTTCTCATATGGATGTACTTACGTACACTCTTTAACGTATACTTGACCCCTTTTTTCTGGTGTTATTACAAAAATAACAACTTGTACATCTATTCGATAATTAATTAGATTTGTCTGAAAGTAATTTTTCATACAAATAAATAATGCATGTGATATTGAGATTTGTTTAAAAAAGCATATAAAAAACAGAACACAGTAAAACGAGCTAAATATTTTTGTGGGTATTTCTTATGCTGTTTTGAATATACGTTGAATGTTTAAATAATACTTTTGAAAAAACCTATGCGTGATGAACGCTGAAGGGATATTCACTGGCATTTCATACTACTTTATTGAAGAGAGTAAAACCACATGTATAGAATTTTAAGTCTCGAAGTTAAAAAAGTACCAACTTATTCCAACATAGACTTTGTTAAGAATGATAAACAATTCTGATCACGGATAATTACTGACCGTAGTACTTAGTTAATCTTCAATGAAAACAAAGGTTTTCAAGGTTAAATCTTTTTCAATTTAGAAAGTAAATCGTGTTATCTTCCACTATCAAGTTTTGTCTAAATCAAATGTATCTCTCAAAAATCAAATATTGCAAAATTGCGTTTTTGGCTAAACCACTATTTACACGATCATTGCAAGTTGTCGGTTAAAACTAAACGGATCTATGATTTTTAAATTGTCTCACATTATCTAACTGTTTTTTATAGTTCTTGNGAAAGTAAATCGTGTTATCTTCCACTATCAAGTTTTGTCTAAATCAAATGTATCTCTCAAAAATCAAATATTGCAAAATTGCGTTTTTGGCTTAACCACTATTTACACGATCATTGCAAGTTGGTGGTTAAAACTAAACGGATCTATGATTTTTAAATTGTCTCACATTATGTAACTGTTTTTTATAGTTCTTGTTTTATTCAACGAATTCTCATAAATTTATCTTAGTATGAATAGCATTATTACTTTAATAAGAAAGAAATACAGTCTAAAAATTATAATGAAAATAAAAACATATATCTTTCTTTTAGGATGTCTCTTTTGACAGTTAGTAGAACAGTTAATTGTGCGCTTAAGCTTGAGACAAATACAGCAAACTTATATTATTAGTTGTGGATTAAATATAGAGACTCACAAGTAAACAAGACTAAATGACATACTAAGCGGTATACAGAGTCAGACCAGGTGCGGATCCAAGGAGGGGACGGTAGGGGCTATCACCCCCCCCCCCCCTAGCAGTGATTTTTATTACTCATCCGTTTTTTTCAAGTTGAATAAATAACCATTTTTTTTTATTTTTCAACTGGAAGTGCTCCAGACCGCCCCCCCCC
>NW_019384181.1:1987813-2020825 GCF_000648655.2 Copidosoma floridanum
AAATGTTTTCACAACTCAGTCATGATCAACGTCGAATTTTTCAAGAAATAATAAACTTTGAAAAAAAAATTTTTTCATCGATGGTCCTGGTGGATCTGAAAAAATGTTTCTAAATAAAACATTAATTTATTATTCCATATAAGTTAATAAAAAAATTCTTACAATGGTTTGGACAGGTATTGCTTCTATTCTGCTTCCAAAGGAACTGACCACTCAGAGAACTTTTAGACTTTGTTTAGACTTAAGCACTATAGAAAGTGCATTCTTCCAGTTTGAGCCAAATAAACAAAAATTACGTTATGTAGAAGTAATTATTTGGGATGAAGCTTCTATGATACCGAAAAAAGCGTTAGAAATCGTTGATAGGACTTTAAAAGATTTATCTAGCAGTAATAAAATTTTTAAAAACAAAATAATAATTTAAGGTGGAGACTTACGTCAAATTCTCCCAGTGGTAAAAAACGGAAGAAAAATTACTATTGTCGAAGAGACCATAAAATTTTTTAATTTTATGCCTTTGTTTGATATTTTTTATTTAAAAAATAATATACGTTCGATTAATAAAAAATTTTCTTCATTGCTACTGGATATAGGAGAAAGCAAAATTAAAACTTTTAGAATTCCTCAGACATGGAAAACAAATGATGTACGTTCTAAAACGTATCTGAAGGACTTTGCAATGGTACAAGATTACAAATTACGACATTATTTAAATACAAAATCGAAGCTAAAACAATCACAGGTGACAAAAAAAGAAATAAAGTCTCTATTCCAAGAATAACACTAAATCCAAACAATTCTTTTTCACTACCATTTATATTGTACGGAAAACAATTTTCATTTACTTTAGCTTTTTCTATGACTATTAATAAATCTCAAGGTCAGAGTTGTGATGCCTTAGGATTATACCTTAGAAAAATATTATTTTCTCATGGGCAATTATATGTTGCATTGTCTAGATGTAAAAACCCAAAAAAAGTTTTTATCCAAATTAAAGCAGAAAATAAATTTAAAATTGAAAATTCTTGTTTAGAATGAAATTTTAGAGTAACAGAAAAACTATTCAATAGCTCATTACTATTTTTATACTATTTTCTAAATTTTTTCTTCCATCAAAAAAGCAAATTTCAGTACCGTCTAGTACTTAGATTTATGAGATCATAAAAAATCCTTTTTATGTAATATGTTTTAAGATACACTACCATGGATGCAAAATTTTATCATTGTGACAAATGTAACTCAAAATTTTTAAATTAAGAGTGTCTATCATCGCACGAAAAAATTTACAAAAAAAAATTTTTTGTAGGTGATCTACGTAGCATTATAATATTAGAGAAGAAAAACTATTTCCGTCACAGAAAGGAATGCCAGAACATTGAAAAAAATTTTAAGTGTATCAAATGCGGGAAATGTTTCAAAAGAAATTATCATTTACAGAGACATTTGAAAAATTATGAAAAAAACCGTTCAAAAAAATATTTGTCAAAATTGTGGAAAAGGTCATGTCAGAGCAGAGCACCTAAAAAGACATTTTAAAGTATGTGATCAAAATAAACATCGTAAGTAAGTTAATTGTAACAAAAATTTTTGTTATGGTCAAATAAAATAAAATTGTATGTGAAAATTAGATTATTTGTAACAGTTAATACATAAGGCTTTACAAATTTATTCACATTATATATGGAGGAGCTGGAGGGGTTTAGAGGGGAGGTGGGGGAAGCGGTGAGCAGGTAGGGGGAGTGGGGGGAAAAACCTCGCTCTAACTATTACGACTATATAATATAGGAAGATATATATGTGTTTATGTATTCAATCTGTGAGAGTTTTAATAACTAGTTTTAAGTCTTGAGAAAAAAAGAGTTTTATTTTTTATCATAAAAAAAGGTAAAGATAAGCTACAGATAACATGACCCTTCTTTCGTAATATTGTGATGTCAACTATTGAATAACGTTACGATACAAGGCGTGACGCCAATAAGGTTTTGTGGAGAAGAAGAGTAGAAGGATTTTCATAGTAGGAAAAATAGAGTTTATATCTGGTGGGCAACTAACTACAATAAGGCCCTCAGGCCCTTCTTTACAGGATCCTTTGCCCTTGTGCTGGCCCTAGCAACATGTGCCACCAGGTACAAAAACTGCTGTTATTTTATGAGTATGTTTCTAAAAAAGAGAACAGTTACAGTAAAAATAAGAAGTTTGTATTCTAAGATACGTTGTATCTCTAAAGTTGTGGATGAAAAAGCTCATATAATGAGATGTGTTCTAGAGGCCTCTGTTTCTTCGTCATCGAATCTTCTGCTTTCTATGCATCTTTGCGTTTTGCACTACACTTGAAAGAGTAGTGTATCAGCTTACATACACGTGTAAACTTGTATACAGATATGCATACACTTTTACACTTTCATGCGAGTTAACGCATACACATTTGTCTCTCAAGCCGTCAATGCCCTGTTCTGCAGTAACAACTGTTTATGACATCAGATTTTCTTTCTTCCTTTCTCTCTCTCTCTCTCTCTTTCTATCTCTCTCTCTCTCTCTTCTTGTACGCATACTATTCCTACGTACTTAATAGAGTGATTTAGCATGAAAGCTCTCTGATACATGCATACTATATACAAAAAAATTTTATATAAATATTTTTATTAGTTTTCTTAAGCACTAAAAATGAGATTTGAAAGGGTAAATTAAAATAAAAGATGTGAGAATATGTAGCCTGAATAAAAGTTCTAATATAAATACAAATTTAATTTTCATTTTTCTTTAATTAAAATATTTGCAAAAGAAATTGTACACTCAAATTATTCAAACAAGATACTGTCAAGTCAATTTCTAGAACCTGCTTTAAATAGTTAATCATCGTAAATACTCATTGTAAACACTCACTTATACGATAGTAATTACAGTAGTCAACCAATCAGATGTATACGCTTTCTTAAAAAGTTTTTTAGAATAATTTATTTAAACTTTCTCACTTACTTAAAATTTATGCTTTATTTTTACTTCTGCCAAAGATATAATTTTTTTTTAATTTTATATTTATTACCAGCTGAAAAGTTCTTAAGTTTCACTTTAATCGTACAATGTATTTTATTATTGTATACTGTAAGTAAATAGAGTAAAATATCGATTCACTTATAAATACCACGCAAGCGAAATTCTTTCCACATAGCATGTTTCATAGAGCAATAAAATTACTTACATATTGATGCTGTAAAATAACTATATAAAGAGTAAAAATATATATTTAACTTATGCATAAGACTTTTAAAACTTAAGTTGAAAAATTTTTTTCCCACGATCGGTTTGCAGATTCTTTGGTACTTGTTTTTCAACTAATATAGATTCCGTAGCTGTGGTTATCATTCCAACAATTTAATTATTTACCAGCTTAGCCCATGCATACTTGGAGAATATGTCGATGATGGTAAGCCTACATTTATAACCTTTATTTTCACGACCACAGGGCTGCATCTTAACTAAATCAGCTTGCCAAGATTAATTTATTTGATGAACATCAGTTTTACTGCGAGGGGAGTTTCATCTTACATTTTTGTGCAGTTCCTTTACAAGACTTTCTGTCTTGAGATGTTCAATTTATTAATAAATAAAAATACTCATCATCCATCAGCTCTACATGATTTGACTATTTTATCTCTTATGTATCTTTAAGCCCAAAAGTTATTTAGATTCTGAAACTTTGCGCAATCTTTTTCTTTTATTCAAGCCATACTGCTTATCTTAAGGAAGTCCGAAACCCATACATGGAGGGCCTCGAATATTAACACCATCAGTTGTACCCGACTAACGTCTGAATACTTCAATGATCACACTGATACTAAATGAGAAATTAGCTCTCAGCTTTATTTTTAATGCTATCTTCTTGCTACTGCTTAATAATCATGTAAGTTGAATTAATTACGTTAGTATTACCAGCTCATCTCTCAGCAACTATCAACCGAAGGCGTTCAACTTACTCATTGGGACTTTGTCAATATGCATAGTTCATTTGGATATTTAAGCGCGTAATTTTTCTTCATGGTGATACACGGCCTTATTTTTTTTTGATAACCTTCTTAAACATTGGTTTGAATATTTTTTTTAATTTCATACTTTTATGATTTTGTACGATTAATCTTTTGTCCAATTTTTTCTATAAAGGCATGCAGTTTCCAAAAGGGTATAATAATTAATCAAATTCTCATTTGTGATAACTTTTTTATTAAAATGTATCACTTCAACAGTCATACGATATTTGTCTTATCAATTTAATTTTAATTATTATAAATGATCATGGTCATCATACGCAACTATAGTTTTGTAGATTCCTCTAGTACTATCAGTGGAAGCATCGGCATCATCATACAATGCTACCACTGGTAGCTGTTTGAAACGTTCAAGTTTAGAAAGTGCGCTCTGCTAGATTCGTTTTACCATCCCTGAAAATATTAGTATCACTATTAAAATAAAGAATGACTGTAAAAGTGGAGCTTCATATACATGCTTCTTTTATGTATCTGTTTATCTAACTGTTAATCAACTAAGGGTGCAGACACTTGAGACGTGATATTTCTTTTGTTTTTTTAAATGATTTTTGAAGCGTATCAGTGATTAGTTTAAATGTTTCACCCAAAGCTTTGTCAAAATTTGATCTTTTATTTTACAACAATCTATGCTTCCGTCTTATAGATTTTCTTGACTTTTTAATCTGTTAAGGAACTTCTTTCTCTCATTAAAAATTGGGTATGTTAACTGTTTGCTTGATATTAAAAGATTAAAATAAATTAAAGACATGTACGATATATTTATTTGCCAGGTAATTAAACTCTTTTTTGTATCTACTGTTCTGAACATATATATTCTTATCCATCACGATTAATAAAAGTTTTCCGTCTTCCCAACATTTGATGCATAAGTTTTTCAACTGTGTCAAAATTATTTCTCTATTTACAAAATTATGATAAATGTGTTTTAAATTTATATCCTGTAGAAATATTGACAACATTTTAACATCTCGAACAAAATGCTTTGAAACTTGGGTGTAAGATTGTCATAGATAGAAACAATCGACGTTTTTGTTTCGCCCCCTAAAAAAAATGCCCTAATTTGGTCTTCCTCTTTACATGCTACATCGTCAAAAATCATAATAAAATTAGTATATGCTTCGTCTGGCCCTATCACAACTACATGTTCACGAAATGTCAAATTGAATATCTTTAATAGTTTATAACAGCTGCTTAAAAAATTCATAATTTGGCTGATTTAGTAATTTTGAGTAAATAAATAGATTTCCTAATTTCAATCCATTAGAATTAATTATTAAGCTGAGTTACAAATTGTTTATCTTTCCACAGTTTAACGGATAACAAAAGTAGCTCTAATAGTGTCATCTCCATGCTGTTGTATTTTTTTTAACTTAAATGACAAGTGTGTCAAAATTTTTAATTCAAGGGCTTACTTTTAGTCACTGAAATTTATATTCACTGTGTACCCTCATAGCACACACGGTTTTAAAAACGTTTTTAAAACGTCTTTAAGTCTTAAAAACGTTTTAAGAAGGTTTTGAAAACAGTTTAAGACGTTATGTGCTATCAGGGTAATTACTCACGTACAACTGATGGTTAAAGTTATAAATTGAGTAGTTTTATAATTTCAACATAATTTTCAATTGAACTCTTGGACAGTCATGATCATTCACCAAAAAAGAGGTCATGGAGCGATGAATAAACGTATCAATAGTTTGCCTGTAGAACAACGCAGACCAGGTTATCGATACTACAGACCAGAAACCAAGGTGTCAAATAAAATTATTCAATTAGTCGTAGTTATCTCGATATAAATCTTCTGGATCAAACTTGAAAGCAACATAATATAACGTGTTCTCTGGCTGGTGCGTTTGCAGGTCTTAGCACTATAGGTGCTATCGCTGATAGGGCAAGTGGTATACATAAAGCAATCAGTGGAACCGAACAAACTGAAAAAACCGTTAAAAAAGTGTCAGGCATAATTAAAAAATGGAAGCTATTTTGCTTTGTAAAGCTTCATGAAAAAAAGGTTTGGTATCTACTGTTCTGGAAATCATTGTGAATCAATTTATTATGTTACCTTACATCTTAAATAGAATAACCCAGTTCTATCAGGGCTACATGTCCATTAAACTAAATAATATGACAAACAGTAACTTGGTAATACACTTAATAAAGTGCACCTTATTAAGAAGAAATTTCAGGTTGATTAAAAAAGTTTTCATACTTAGAAGAACCTAGAAAATATCTTTAAAAAGGAGCTTAAGTAGTGTGTGCCTTCTTAAAAAAAGGCTTAGTTTAGTTTCTAAATAACTTTTGAGTGGCTTAACAGAATTTTCTGTAAAATTTTAACTTTAAGGATAGTAGCTGATACTTTTAAGAAACCTCTAAACGATACGATTTTCTGTTAATACGACCGTAAAAAGTATTATTATATAAATGAGCAATCTAGTACGCTTGAAATCTTGCTAGTTTTACTCAAACTATTTAACTCAAAAATCCTTAATTTTTAGAAAAAAGTTAAGAAAAGTTTCATAACTATTGAATCAGTAAGCTTGTAGCACTTATACATAATGGACTTTCTTTTTTGTAGTTTGAAAAACCATTTTCTAATGGCACTATCATCTAACTTTACTCAAAATGCATTCTAAAAATAAATTTCGAACTAAAAATCTCGAAAGGCTGATCACTTATACATTGTACATGTCCAACTATGCAAAAAAATAGTGGACACTAACTGGACAGAGAAAACTTGTTAGTCAATATATGTGTGTACAAATTTAAGAGAACTCTTTCATACACTCGTTAGTTAAGTAAAACACATCATAGACACAGAGTGTATACTGTGGTCACAAGTTATGCATGTGTTGAAAATATAGTGGATAATCCACCTATTATCTTTAAACTTATGACATTCATTTCGATCGATGGGTAGAAGAGACCATGAAACCCTAAGTAGAGATGGCTTAATGAACAATAACATCCTAGACATTTAAGGTATGCTTAATCTTGGTATAATTATTGTTAAAAGATATATACCCTTGATGACAATATTTTCATACTAATAAAGAATGTGTACCTAATGTAGAGGTATGTAAGAAATAAAAAGTGATTTCTTTTGGATAATTTCAGATAATCATTTTCAATTATGAAAAAGCTAAATTTAACTGTACAATGAACTAGAGTTCACTAATTGTGAAATGTTTAAACCTCAAGTCAATGTCTCTGTGAGAAAGTACTTTGTACTTGTTCTTAATGTAAAACTTATATTGTGCTGTTTGAAAATATACTAAATCTTCATACGTCTCAAATATATTTATTACAGTAACAGACTTAATACATCTTCAAAAATTTTTGCATGAAAATCATCTTACATTCAAATTATCTTACAATAGAAAAAACGATAATATCATTATTTTTGTGAACTTCAATTCAAATTTTATATTCAGAAGTTATTATTAATTCTAATGATAAATAATGTTCAAAACTATAAGAAAAAAATGAGGAAGACGAAATAGAGACTTTTAGAATTCCTAAAAAATAGATTTCAAATTATGTACGTTTCCAAATATTAAGTGATTTCAATGATTGTTCAGTCAGTAGTACCATAGTTACTTTACCTAACTAATCGACTTTTTTTAAACAGCAATATTTTAATCAAATTAAATGAAAAACCTGAAATTTATTACAGTAAATTAAACGCAACACATAACGGTGTTAATAAATAATACAATTTTATTTATATGAACTCTGCCATAGAAATGACCCAATATAGGTGATTTCTTAGAACTCCATTAAATTTAATCAAAGACAGAAATAATAGTAATATTTATTCATAGCTATAGTGCATAAAACGGCTTGTGAAATAGTACACAGTGGAGAATCTTTAAATTATTTATGAAATGTAGCAAGAATGTTGCTGCCCTGTTGACTACGTCAACGTGACGAAGCCAACTGATTTTTTAATATAATTTTACAAGAGATCGTGACACACCTGAATATGATAAGTTTACAAACAATAAGAAAAAAAACACAACAAATAAGACCATGAATGAATTCATCTAAATAGAAGATAAGAATGAATAGGATACGATAAATAAAAAATTTGCTAATAATAAGCAATAAATAAAAATGTATTTTATGGCTTAAGGGAGAAACTCTGAAAATAAAAGCTCCCAAATCGTCAAACGTCGTATGTTCCATTAAGTAGATTTTTGCCGTGCTTTACCTGAAATACACTGAGCTCGTCGAAGATAATTTACATGACGATGACGGTGAACTGAACGAAAAAATTAAAGAAAACCCAGAAAAGTGACACGCAAATTCCCACAAGTTAACAACTGGAGACTTCTCTGTACAGACAGGTAGTTCGGAACTGACCTGGCACGCTGACTAAAGTAGTAGCAGTATCTCTCTTCCATCTAAATTTCTCACTCCTACAGTTGTCAGGACCCATAAATAATTGACAGTAAAGCTTTTAGTCTAAATATAACATAGAGTACTGAAAGGACTGAATTATTACTGTTTGTTCCATATTAAATACATTATTACAATCAGTTGTTATATCGTTACTGGATGAGTTACAATATTTTCCATGACTATAACTAAGTCCCAAGGCCAAAGTATTGATAACTTTAGAATACACTAACAAAAACCTATATTTTCTTGGTAAATTGTAAATGAATATTGAATTTTCGTGCGAAAATGAGAGAATTAGTTGGATGCATGAAAACGTTAATAAAAAAAGTTATAAATTAGAGTTATTAATGTTAGATATAATATAATCATTTAATAATTTGGCAAAACAACTATATGATTGGAGTTATCGTATTAACTGATTATTTAGTTTTAACTAAAGAGCTTTGATGGCTTAGTCTGCTAGACTTCTAGCCAGAGATACTCAAGGGGTGGTGGGTTCAAATTCTGTCGAAGATTATGGAAATTGTTTTCTCGGTCTTTTCCGATGAGATAAGTACCTAGCATGCCGAAACAACCACTAATCCGATTTTAAAAATAAATAGTCGATTTTTCTATTGATGTCTGGACCTCCAGGGGCTTCCTTTTCGAAGGAAAGCTAACACTTGACCAGCTCATTGAGTAAAGTCACTGCTGGCTATGAAAAGGTTGGTACAGCAAGTTAGATGTTTTATAGGAAAATATCTTTCCATTAAACTTGATACTAGCTGAGATGAGCTTGAGACAATCACTGTGCCCGTAAATAGTATCCAGTAGGATGGATAACTAAGTCGTCTGAGGAAGACTTTTCAAGGAGCCCGCACGAAAAACTTGCATACTTGAGAAAATAGTAAGAGTCGCACTGGTGGGGAATCGAACCACCGTCTTCCGCATGCTGACCCGCAACCTAACTGACCAAGCCAGCGTGTACTCATGTTTTATATATGAAATAGGCGCTATGGCAAAGTTTAATTTGCATTAGATGCCTCGCAATATTGATGTCTTGGCGCATTTATAAAAGCCCACAAGGCTCCTTTCTATCTCTTTGAAGCAGTTGATTATCGATTTAGAGGATGGCTGATTAATATGTAGCTATGTTGTATACAACATGAGTGCAAGAGCCAAGTTTAATTTCTGTTTATAGCATTACAATCTCGGTTTCTCAATGAATTTATAAGAGCCCAACGTGCTCCACTTTTGCTAAAAATCCATAACGCTATCCCATAACGCTTTGTCACTTTATTTAATGCTTGACTATCGACATGGATAGTGGACTGTATGAATTTGAATAGTAACTATATAATATAAATCTGAGAACAACACCATGTTATCATTGACAACACCATAACGACCAATAAAATAAGATTTTATAAGAGCCCGTAACGCTCCTATTTTTTGAGAATGAAATTTAAAAATCGTTGCTAAAAATTTTTCTCGTCCAAATCAAGCAGGACCAAGAATGATGTAACTTACTTTAGTCACAGATAATACAGAGAAAATATCTTAACCATTAGCAACCCATTTTAAGTCTTTGTTCATTCCGGTCCTTGAAATATGCCGGTTTTTGTAGAATGACCCATCTCAGAAGTATGTTTATAATAACATATAAATGATTAAAAGGATAAACGTAGTAAAATAATTATATTTATGTAGAAAAGCTGAGCACAACAGATACCTTATACTTTTAGAAAAATTAAAGTAAAATTAAAATAAATGATTGATAAAGATTCATGATCATGTTGTTAAGTATGATATTAGTAATTATTTATCATTTTTATGTAAAAAGTCTATTTATTTTTTTTATAAATGGTGTAGAATAACAAATAAAAAAAAGTTTATATTTCAGTATGTTAATGTCTGTGGGTGACAGTGGAGGATTAAGGAATATCGTACAAGGGACTGTGTGAGATCTGCACGAAAAACGTTATAGTAACTACACGATATAAATGTGGGCATACAGTCAAATTTATGTTGACACAGCTCTTGTTTAAATTATTTTAAGATTTTATAAAAGCTCGTAACGCTCTCATTTTTTCAATGTAAAACAAGAAAGTCTTCGTAAAAATTTTGTTCGTTCAGATCCAGCAAAGCCTAAAAAGTTTTAACTTTATTTAACCACGAAGAATGCAAAAAAATATTTTAATAATTAACAACCCATCTTAAGAGCTTGTCTATTCTGGCCTTTAAAATATACTGGTTTTCGTAAAATGACCTATATTCAATATTACAACGATCTCAGTGAGGAAAGGACAGTCTTAAATTGGTAGTACTTCAAGAATTTTGAAATAATTATCTTTAGTTTCTGAGACAATAAATTTGAAGCCAAACATAACCTTGTAAGCCCATTAAGTATTCTTGAGGACATTAAAAGTTTTTTACCATCCCTTGCAGATCTTTTATCTACCATCTTTGTTGTAACAACTGCTAGCAGATATGTTTGTTTATGACAACCCTTGAAAGATGCCAATTTACGTGAAATAATCAATGAACAGCTTTTTATATTACATAGTTGTTTCAGTGGGTCTGTTAAAACATACTCCCACAGCCCTTATGGTCCCTTCACAGCCCCCACGAAACAAGGAAAAATTCTCTATGTTTCGAAGTGAATTTAACCGAACAAAAAATGTGTAACCTGTCCACGGCCCCTATTATCCCACCACATCCTTTCTTAAAAATTTAATACCCCCCCCCCCACTACCACTCACAGAATCTTAGAATATTTTCAAAAA
Source organism: Copidosoma floridanum (assembly GCF_000648655.2). The sequence goes on from NW_019384181.1 coordinate 1,999,020, forward strand.
ACGTTGTAATATCTGATTTTCTGACTCTCACCACACCTCTTACAAAATAAGGGAAAATTCTTTATACTTCTCCGTGATTTTTACCCAACACCAAATATGTAAAACCGCCCACTCACTTCTTCAAGTTTTAAGTGTCGCTTCAATAGCCTCCTCCTACAGCCCTCCTACAAAAACTTTGAATGTATTGAAAAGATATCTTACTAATATATGAAGCAAAGTCGCTAAAACCGTTGTAATCGCTAATCGCGAAAACTATTGATCCGATTTTGCTGAAATTTTGCACACTGATTCATGACACTTCCTAGATGGTTTTAGTATAGTTTTTATCTTAATAAATTTAATAACAATAGCAATAAATAAGCTCAAAGTTTTGCAAAAATACGCCAGCTTTTCACTTTAGTTCAGTAGAATCCGCTAAGTGGCGTCGACATAAATTCGAGGTTACCTGCAACAGAATTAAATAAGTGTGGTTATAATACGCTGGAGCGTCTCAAAGAATGATGTAGTCGTCTGCCGGCAGTTCATCAAGCTGCATAGAGAATGTAGTTGATAGTCGTGCAGCTAGATATCCCGGTAACGGAAGACACTCTTCTCTAAGGGGGAGTCAACATTCACCCTGAATCTCGACGAGTGCCACCAATAAAAAATTTTTCTAACCGATGACGTCGCTGGCGTAATATTATGCAGGAGACACATATCTAGCCAGAGCAAAACCTGCTCCAACTCTTCAGAGTTGTGTGGCAGTCCCACCATCCCGCCTGGTGCAGTCAAAGAATTTTTGGCTACAAATGTTAGCCAGGGAAGACAGCTCTGAGGGGCACTGGCAGCCACAACGGCTACCTTCTTGGTGGTCGTGTCCCCAACGCGCATACCCACATGTTCCCGTCTAACGATGAGCGGTTGGTTATCCCGGGAAACGACCCGAAGACGAGATATTCTTTGGTCAGCGGCCTGCCTCCCTCCATCACAGTCTCCGTACATAGAGACTTCCTGGGTAAGAGTCAAGCTACCCGTAGCCAGCTCTTCATCATAAGGAATAATAATAAGGAATAGCTGGAAGTTTCACCACTGGCGCTTTTTAGGGCCATTATAAGTATTTACGTTCCCTACTTAACCATCAATCTCATCGGTTCTTTTTAGAGGCCACCTAAGTGTAAACTACCTTGCCAACAAATACATTTTTACTACCATTTTCGAAAGCAATTCGTCGACTAAAAGACTATATTAACTAAAGACATCCACTATTGAACCAAGTCAGCCATTCACTGGCAGTCGTCACGAGCGGAGTTGTTCTTCGCAGGGCTAGAAAACCTGGTGACCGATGACCCTATATTACCCTCTTGACTCTAAGCATTCAACCAGGAATCACCAATCCTCTCCAAGGTCTGCGCTGGGCAAACCTATAACAGCTATGAAGGAAAAAAAACTTGAGCCAACGGGACAGTCTCCACCAGGCAAGAATCACTAACCAATCTCCCCATCTAAGATCACCAAAACAACTGAATCTGAAAAGAAAAAAGGTGCTTTAGACACCAACGTCTTCGACGTTATACCAGGAGACGTTGAGAAAGATCTTTACAACTAGCTCCAAAGCTTCGGACTTTGTAATATTTCTCCCGATCAGTCTAGAGCTTCAACAGCAGGCCAGAGAAGATCACCCTGAGGTATCCAGGCAGTCACAATTGCTGTAAACTTCAGTCAAGAAAGAGTTTACTTAAGAAGCTCACCGTTTTTTTTTAGAGCCATTGGACGTCAAACTACCTTGCCAACAAATATATTAGAACTTAACAAAGTTGAACAGAAAATTTAACAAGAAAATTTATCGAGATTGAAACAGCAGCGTCAAAATCGACAATGAAAGAATCCATTACTTAAGTGATCAGCTTTTCATTGTACCCTCACAGTAATCTCTCAAATCTTTAAAGATCTAAATTTAGATTTTTAAATAAGTAGAAAATTTATTTGTGCTTTTGTGGCAATCAAAAATGTAGAGTTTAAGCTCCAGGACTTTGTTGCTCTGGTAAAAAAGTTGTGAGATAAGAGAAAAAAATTTATTTTTAATATATATTTTTTTGGAGTTTAAAATCTTAACAGCTTTAAAAAATAGCCCTTTTCGTGAATTATACGGGAGAAACTTCAAATCAACGACTTCTTATGGCCAACGATTATTTTATGGCATAAAGAACGCACGGTACTTTTCAGCACAATTATGTTTTTTTTAATTCTTACAGCTTATTGCTTGACCAAATAAACTATATGAATTCCGAAAAAATATCTTTTTAATGAGAAGATTTTTGTTCTGAGATGTGTCAGGAATAAATGTTAAATTTCTAACTGAAAACGTTTCACATTACATGTCAACACACTACGGTGTTCCATTTAGTAAGTCTCGGTTGAAGCCGAGACGGGGGGCCGCTAGTTTTATCATATGGTCAAAATGAGTTTCTTTTTCTCACAGTCCCCCACACCACCTCCCAGTAATTAAGAATTTTTCAAAAATAACTTTATGATAAGGTCACAAGAAGTTGATCCCCCACACCCTTCGTAAAAAAATCATAATTTTTTAAAGATATCTGTTACTTTAATAATTGCCTTCACCTCACCTCCACTGTTCAATAACTTCAGTTTGTGTTGCTTCTACTGTTTCATCAGATTCTGTCTCAATAACCATACACTTAATTATAAATAAAAATTTTTTGAACAAAGATTGTTTGTGAGGTGGAGAGTCAGGACAGTATATTAAACAAAATTACGTTAAAATCTTTATAAGTATATTACATACTTGTTCTGGCAGATGTGTCTACACCTTCCACCACACCTTTTTCAAAAACGTCTCATTCTACTGTTTTTTTGATGCCCACTATTAAATAAAAAGAAAAAAATTAATTCCTCGTTGGGTTGATTCTTTTGTATATTGGAGAAGACCCTTCTCCATTGTTACTCAAAAAATCAAAATTTAAATTAACTGTTACAGAAATAAAAAAATAAAATAAGAAACTTAACAACTTATATATTTAGGAGTGGCGTTGGCTTACTGATAAGCGTGCTTGTTGCTAATACAACGCTGTTCTAGGGATCGTGTGCTCAATTCCTGGTGAGTGCAGATTTCATCAAAAACTGTTTTTATCGGGAAAAGTTCCCATGTAACCCCGGCTGTTTTGGGGCGGGTTTTTCCGTGGAATTTTTTTTCAGAGTAATTTTAGGGTTTTTTTCTTTCCCCACAGATCTTTGGGCCGAGGTAAATGCAAAACATTGTTAGGGCTGTAGGTAGGGGTTAGCGGATCTGATGTGCCAGGCAGGGATCGCCGGCTTTACCGGCAAAGAGTGGTCCCTGAAACATGGGGCTTTTCCGGGGATGCTAATTAGCCTGGAATAAAAACTTATGTATTATTTTTACCACACCACCCATGAGCTCAATAGACAGGCAAGCTGAATTTTTTTGTTTTGATTATTTATTCATTAGTATATAAATTTTTCCATTTAGTACATATAAGTATGTGACATGATATACACATGTTTAATAATTGAGTTTTCATGAAATGATACAATTTTAACAACCATGGAAGTCATCGCTAATCAGACATATGCACAATCTTTAAAAAGGACGCTTGAAAAAAAATACTTGAATATATGTCATTTACGTTCTTCTATTTAGTGTACCTATACAATTACTATATATGTTCATTTGTAGATAAAGTTAAAACTTGTACATAATTGCCCATTGTTACTCTTATTTTTATTTAATGAACTTATTTATCTTATTATTTCTAGTAAAACTTACGATATGGTCACTCATCATTAAAACATTGTAAGAAAAAAGAATGAGAAACTTCTCCATTTGTCTATACATGTATATGGGTATACCATGTGAACAGAGACGAAAGAATTTTTTTTTCTTTAAACTTTTGCTACAGGCAGCAATACGTGAGAAAAATGATACCCCAATTTTTTTCAGATTTTTTGCCCCACATAGAGGATGTTAGTAACGATCAGAAAATTGGATTTTTTTTTGGACCACTACCTTATTAAATTTGCTGTAAAATAAATTCGTAAAATAAAAAAACCTTAAAGTGTCTGAATATAGGAGACTTGCACTTGCAGGTTTAGGTCAGATTGCCATAAGCCCGTGTGAGTGCAAGAGAAATGCAAGAATACATATTCTCTCTCTTGAACTCGTACGAGCTTATGGCGATCTGACCTGAACCTGCAAGTGCAGGTCTCCTAAATACAGGCACCCTAAAAATACCTACCTAATGTAATTTTTTTTGTAAAACACTATTAACATATTTATAAAAAAATTTAAGTTATGTTTTACTACTATTTTGGCATTTTAAACTTCTAATCCGAAATTGTGTAATGATTGACACGAATTGAAATAAATTTTTTTCCCTTTTTCATCCTGCTTTAAACAAAATTTATCATGTGGTGGCAATCGATCAGAAACAGGTCCAAAAATGGGCCAAATTCTTCGTTACATCTGACACTGAAAAATTTTAAGGTACAATATAAAGACAAATCGTACGGTTTCTTGGGTCACTTAATTTACTGTGAGGATGAAGTCCAGCAGCGCTCCAGTGGGTTTTTCCAAGACCCGAACGTGTCGTGAGCAGATTGTTGTGCCATGATACAAACGGACTCGGTGACATAAATATTCATTGCAATTAATTGAGAGCTCGTGGTACTCTGCACTTATAATATATAAAAGTTTGTTTAATGAGTTATCCATAAAAAGTTTAACGTATCACAGTGCTGTGTATCACCAACAAATATGAAGGGCGGTAATGCAGATGACACAAGAAGGTTATAGGCATATACATGTGCACATACGTGTGTGTCTCTCTATGTGTGGTTGTCGACTGCAGCCGCTGGGCCGACGACGGCGACGACTGTACACAGTGTACATTTTGCTTTTTGTAACTAAAGCAAAGACCTACTAGAGTTACTGTCAGCCAATTAATAAATTTTTCATGAATAACTGATTATATTAACTTTCATGTATTAAAAAAGCAGAGTGCCACGAGCTCTTAATTAGTTACAATAAATATTTATGTCGCTAAGTCCGTATGTATCACGGCACAACAATTGGCTCCCAACACGTTCAGATCTTGGGAAAAATCCACTGGAGCGCTGGTGGTCTTCATCCTCAAAGCGAATACAAATGTGAGGTCAAAAAGCTAAAAAAATAAAGTGGTGGATCTAATGTGATGGAATATATTTTTGAAATTTACAAAATTTAAATTTTTAAAACTAATTATCCCTCGCTGATAACAATATTGGTATTGTACAAAAATTTATTTTAAACTGTAGACTTTTGACTAGTGTCATTAGTACTTCAACACTCTGAACCGCAAAAGTGCGGCTTTTCCTCCGAGGTGTGAGTTGCTACCAAAACCGGGGGTGAGGTTGGCCAAACACCATTAAGTTGATACCTTACTTTCCTCTTAAGTCATATATACTTGTTTTTACTTTCTGTTGCTGAATATATGACTTGTTTCCTCGATTTCAGGGTTAAGAGTGCAACAGAACCTTCTAGTTAAAAATCGTATTTACTGCTTGTAAGAAAACTATTTGAACATCTCCCACATATTTACAGATGATTTCTACGTTAATTCTAAGTCAATTTCATCCTGATTGCTGTTAAATTTAACGATGATCTTAGACCAATTGTCAGCCTAGTATCCATTTCAGTTTGCCACATAGATTCCGTGTATTGACTTACTCAAATTATAATTGACTCCTTCTGGATCAATTGATGATTTATCTGAAAATGTGTATATAGTTTAATGTTTATCAATTATAGCTATATGCCCATAATTATCGACCATACTAATGTTATCGATGGACTGCGTCATACAAACGAATGGGTTAAACTTTTTTCAAATTTCTATCTACCTGTCATGAACAATTATTTATTGATTGATGCAAATATCTATTACTGTGCTAGCAAACAATCATGTGGTGAAATAAGAGAGTTTTAACAATGATCTTACTTTGATTTTATGTAAACACTTTCGGGTGGGTGTAAAATGAAGTATTATGTACTTTTGGCACACGTCATTGCGGATGTGTTCCAAACGACTGAACGAACGATCGTTTAGGGTATCGAAGCTACTTTTCATTTGGAACATTCAGCATAAAAAGTTACTTGCGTACTTATTACGCTTGCGCATCCAGTCATTTGTATACGTCCTTAGCTCCATAAACTATCATGTGATTCCGCATGACTTCCGATCCCAGCATTAGTACCACCTGATATAATTGGTTTTCTCAAAATCTTAAATAATAAATACACCTTGGCTCTCTTGACTAGAATTAACTATAAAAGTCTCATGAAAGACTGAAGATAAATGCATTATTATTTACGTATAGAAAGCGCATGACACTATATTAATCCAGTGGTCTGATCAAGTATTCTAATATACATAATCAAGTTCGAGCTTCAATTCTCAGAATCAATTAGTAGAGAGATTGCTAACTGCAATGCCATGGCAAGGGTTCATTTTTTTCCACTATTTCGAACGCCCTGCCGCACAGTGTGATGAAACGCAAAAGATTGTGTCAAAATTCCCGCTTCAACTGAATTTTGCACCAAAAAATTATTTTTTGATATCATTCTACTCATCTTGAATTATAGTCTTAGAATCCGTTTCCCTCGCATGTCTACGTTGTACTATGTTTTGTGTAAGTAGCGCTAAAGTCGTCACCGTGGCCATACCTAATGGCTTATATTTGATTTCCATCAAAGTTTCGGCCATAAAAAATAAGTTAGTTGTATTTCAAATGGTTTGTTAAGGCGCTAAACACAAAAATGATATCTATTTTACAAAAAAAATTGTTTAAATAATTTTTTTAAACTAACATCAATTCAAAAAATTTTTAAATACAAGCAGCACACATTTTCTATGGGTTTTAGGGTTTGTCGTTACAAATGTAATATTTATTTTGCAAATAAAAATCGTTCAAATATTTTGTTTGAATAAACAAGTACTTAAAATTTTTTGAAACACAAGCTGCACCTATTTTCTACAGTTTTTAATGTTTTTTGATACGAGTATAATATTTATATTATCAAAAAAATTGTTAAAACAAATTGTCTGGACAAGCATGGCTTCGAAAATTTTTAAAATACGAGCAGCACATTTTTTCTATGGTTTTTGAGGTTTGTCGTTACAAATTTAATATTGATTTTGCAAAAAAAAAATGTTTTAACATTTTGTTTTAGCAAACAAGGACTTGAAATTTTTTAAAACACAAGCTGCACCTATTTTCTATGGGTTTCGAGGTTTTTTGTTAAAAGTTTTACATTCGTTTTCAAAAAAAATAGTTGAGAAAAATTTTTTCTATAGTTTTAAATAAGAATGATAAGGAATTTGAGATTTATGTTGCTCAAACTGTTTGTTAAAAATTTTGGTTAAACAATAATAGCATCATAAGTTGACTTCTCAATAATTAATTTATTTTGCAGAAATATAAGATAATCAAGGTTTCTATGTTACGATAACTTTGAGGTTAAATATCCTTAAATTTTTAACCATTAGAAAGCTAAACAAAGAAATTTTTAATTTCAGCAAGTCTTAAAAAATTTTGAAAATGCCACAGGTAGCCGATATACTGTTCTTACTGAAGCTTAATTACCATACTTGTTAAGATTTTTTTAGTACATTTCATACATTTTTCATTTGACTATTATAATACGCAATATATAAAATCGGAAAAAGACTGTGCATAAATACTATAATTACATATTTGTTGTTGCAAATTTATTTTTTGCATATAATTTTTATCATACAGAAGAATATATGATTTTTCTTTTAATGACTAAATAGCAGACTCTTCAGAAGTATCATCAGGAATGAAAGATTAAATAAATCGTCCGGTAGTTCAATACATATGATCCCATATTTGTTCAAACAATTTATTTAACTAACAACTTTACAACATAAATCTCAAATTTCTTATCATTTCTCTTGAAAACTATAAAAAAAATTTGTTTGAGAATTGTTCGTTGTAATATTTATCTAAAAAATTTGTTTTAACAAATTTTTCTTAAGTATAAAAATTATAATCGTAACAATGAACCTCAAAAATCGTAGGAAGTATGTGGTATTTGTGTACTAAAGAATTTTGAATCTACGTTTGTTAAAATACACTGTTTAAACAATTTTTTTTTTTCAACAAATAAAAAAATTTGTAACAAGAAACCTTAAAAACCATAGAAAATATGTACCACTTGTTTTTTAAAAATTTTTGAACCCATGTTTGTCTACACAATTGGTTTGAACAAACTTTTTTGAAATGTAAACATTATATTCGTATCAACAAACATTAAAAACTATAGAAAATAGGTGCAGCTTGTGTTTTCAAAAATTCTAAGTCCTTGATTATTTAAACAAAATGATTAAACATTTTTTTTGCAAAATAAATATTACATTTGTGACGGCAAACCTTAACACCCATAGGAAATATGCGTCACTTGTTTTTTAAAAATTTTCAAACCCATGTTTGTCTAAACAATTCGTTTGAACAAATTTTATGGAAATAAACAGATTGTATTCGTATTAGCAAACATTGTAAAATATAAAAAATAGGTGCAGCTTGTGTTTTAAAAAATTTTAAGTCCTTGTTTATATAAACAAAATGTTTAAACAATTTTTTTTGCAAAGTAAATATTCTGTTTGTAACGACAAACCTTAAAACCCATAGAAAATATGTGCTGCTTGTATTTTAAAAATTTTCGAATTTATGTTTGTTAAAAAAAATTATTTAAACAGTTTTTTTTGTGAAAATAGATATCATTTTTGTGTTCAGTGCCTCAACAAACCATTAGAAATACTACTAACTTATTTTTCATGGCCGAAACTTTGATGGAAATCAAATATAAGCAATTTGGTATAACCCACAGTGGCGACTTTAGGGCCACCTACACAATACATAGTACAACGTAGACATGCGAGGGAAATGGATTCTAAAACTATAATCTAAGACGAGTAGAACCATATCAAAAAATAATTTTTTGAAGCAAAATTCAGTTGAAGTGGGAATTTTGACACATTTTTTTGCATTTTGTCACACTGTGCGTCATGGCCAAGTGGCCGAACAAGGCGCACATATTTTTTATTTATTTTACAACTGAGGAGGGGGTATGCCAAGTATGCGCCTACGAATTTGCGTGTAAATGGGCCTGTAAGCTCATACTTAGAAGACGCGTTGAAGGGGTATACTGAATATGTGCCTACGGAGAGAGGAGTGAAAATGCTGACTACAACAATAGCTGTATGACCACGTATGCCATAGCGAAAGCAAGTGACGAGTCTTTCTCGCTATACTTACTTCTTGTATAAGATTTTAGAAATTAAGGGGTGATAAAGAAAATAAAGATTTGACATTGAATATTTATAAAATCAAAAACCTATTCTTTTATTTAACAATTTTCTACAACACATAAAAGTTTAAGAAAGGCTAGCCATTTTATTTTTCGTAAATTAAATCATTCAAATAAATTCTTATAAAATTGTAAGCTCGGACTTTCGAGGCATTTATTTTTTAATTCTTTCTGTACTTTGGATTTTTTTGTAGTACGGCGTATCAAAGAAAGTACGTTGAAAAAATATTTAGCTTAAAATATTTTTTAAGTTTGACAGTATAACTATGAGCACCTTAAATAAAAATTATTAATTTTACTTATCATAATTGGTATGAACTGTAGGCCACGCTCCAGAGGTTATCAATGAACATATGGGACTTTGGATTCTACTAAGACCGAAGTTTGAATAGCTGAGATGGCTACGGCTTATGCCGCTGATGACATAGTTTTGCAATTTGGAGTTCAGTTCCAATTGCTGTCAGATTTTTTTTTTTTTTTTATTAAAATTCATTATTACGATTTAATTTTTATTATAACTTTCGTTTTAACTTATACATGTTGTCATTTTTTTTTTCGAACACGTCAAAAACCATATTTTTAATACTGAGTCTATTAAATAATTTATTACGTTAATAGGTCTAGTTTGCAAGGCTATTTCATAATTTCATAATACTAAACAAAAGATTTTTAAGGATATGAATAAAATTAAAACGTTTTCAAACATCTAAGAAATTATGAACATCCAGTTTACGAGAGAAAATATTATAAACAACTGTTACCAGCAAATTTCTACAATAGTATTTTTTTCAATTTTAATAAATTGGTGCCTAATATTTTCATGCTGGTAACACATAGATATTGAAAAAAAGTTAATGTATTTTACTACTTTTAGAAAAGGTATTAATTTGAATGATAGAAGTATTGACAACTAAGGTAAATACTTGGGAGATCATATACAATTTTATGTGCGCATTCGTATGCTCGCATATGTGTAATCTCAGTCTTTTCGACCGATGTTAATGATTTAGGACTCAGAAGGATTACTTTTCCATATTGTTACAATTGTTTGGGAAAAACAATTGTCATACCTTTTTAAGGTTGTCATACTTATTGACGATTTCTTGATTTTTTTAAGTAGATTGTTGCTTTACTTAGGTGAAAAAATATTCTTGTACATACATTAATTTTACGTAATAAAAAATGTAAACAATTACATTTTTTTAAATATTTCTATACGTTGTACAGTTTTATTTTTTACAATGAAACAATTTTTATCTTTTGATTGGTTTATTCAAGTTTAGTATTTCATTAGGATTGATAAAACATTTCCCTAACATGTAACTTTCATTAAATTCTTAACAAGATCTTATTGTATACAGTACAAAAAAACAACATTTTCTACTTTTTTGCTTTTCTTTTAATAGGATAATTTTACTTTAATGTGATAAATATCATAATTTCATTGACAGATTTTACTAATCAGAGGTTGTTATTTATATGTACATTTAAATACTTACTGTAGCTAAAAAAAATTATTGTAGTTTGGTTTGTTTTTAAAGTTCTTACATGATTGTTTGATGACCAAAAACGTTAGATTGCATTAAATGACTAAAATTTTTTAATTTGCTACTCAACATAATTTAATATTGTCAAATAATTCTCTTATTGCAGAGAAAATACTTAAACGTTTAACGATAGCTTTTTAGAGTGTTAGAAAACTAAGTAGTTTTTCCAAGATTTTGCACTGCAAATTTGTGTATTTTAAGTAAAGCCCACTTTTTATATATATTCAAATGAGGATGTGGTTTAATTTTTTTTTTCAAGTCTTACAATATTTCTTGAATCTCTGAATAATATCGTTGCGTCAGTGCAAGAGAGTCCTTTCAGAGAAGAAGGCATTAGAGACCTTTTTTAAATTATGTAAAAAAAAGGGTCTCTTTAAGTAAAATTCTTTTTCTTCTAACTTCAAGTTGGCAACACAAGTATGTATGTATACATGGATCATTCTTTTATAAACGAATCGAGGTTTTTTTTAATGTATTTTATATGATACAAGCGATCAAAAATTTGATAAAATCGAGTTTTTTGGCTCGGAGACTAATTTTCAAAAATTCATAACTCCGGTTCTATTGGAGCTAAAAATTTGATTTTTTTTTTAAAGATAGAAATGGTAATTTTAAGAAAAAAATGTATAAAAAAAATTCATTAATAAAAATTAGTAAAAAATTGAAAAATATTTACTATACAATAACTTTCGTTTTCAAACTTGAATCTTTACGCCAACAGTCGTTGGCTGTTGGTCATACTGAGTTTTTGTAACTCGTTCAAAAGCTCCATCTATTCTTTACTTCAGCTGTTGCAACAGTTGTGTCTTGCCTCCCGCCAATCCATGTGACAGCGTCCTCGTGCTAATAGTGATTTTTTTTAATTAAGTGGCTTAAAACGTTTTGTGTTTATTTGTTCTTGCATAGTGTCACAGTTTTTGTAATAATTATCGGTAATTAACTTATTTACCTGCACTGTGCACCAGTGTTCTTCTAAGTGCTACCTAACCATACATCCTAAACACCTTCCTTACTACCAAGTTCTCCGCCAAGTAGAGAAAAGGTAGTGCTTATGAGATCGCTGCTGTGCATGCTAATACTTTTATGTTCGTTGTTTAATTACTGAAACTTTTGGCGCCGATTGGGCCTGATGTTTATAGGTTAAGGTGTCTATCACGAAGAAGCCAACAATAAACAAAAGAATACCTGCAAAATGCTCAAAAGGTGGTATTCGTAATGATGCTTGTTTTGATCCATTTAAATTAGCAAAACATTCAAGGAAAAAAACACTAAAATTAAGAGAAGTGAATGCAAATCAACTCAATGCAATAAAAATACCAGTAACTAATGAATCACCGAAATAAAAAATTTATGATTCCTGCCGCCTGCGCATCAGTAAAATAAAAGAAGAAAATGATCTAGTTAAAATGGTATGTAGCTGTAATGAATAAAATTCTAAATATGCTTGATATATTTTACATATTGCTAATATGGATAATTTTTTTCATAGACAGATAATATTAATGTGTTGTCATGTGAAGATTTGGATAATAAAATTCAAAGTGTAGAAACTTCAGGACCTTCTGGTGAGAGTGCTACAATACAGACCAGTCGTATTAAACACTTAAATGAAGAATTCGGTTTTATAGGATCTTGACCCATTAGTGCAAGAAAATTGAAGCAAAGGAGGTTTTCAAAGGAAAAAGTTAAAAATAATCGCAGAACTTATTTTAAAAAATTGATCCAGACAATGATAACGACAATGATGATGATGATATGACAATTCTAACGACGTTCCAAGAACATTTTAATACTACTGATGATCGTGCTAAAAAATAAAGACTCTAACAACTTTTAGACACTGGTCTTATAAAAAAATAGAGTCCACTTTTCCAACTGCCACTCGCCACATGATAACTGTTGCAAAAAATATTGCCAACGAAAAAGGCATTTCAAGCGATCCGATTCCAAAAAGTCATCCATCTCTAAATGTTGATGATAAAAATGCTATTATTAGTTTTTATTAGGCTGATGACAATACTCAGTTGATGCCAGGTAAAAAGGACTATGTCTCAGTCAAAGTTAATGGCCAAAGGGTACAGATGCAAAAACGTTTACTCTTGAACAACTTAAAAGAGTTGTTTGAATTATTTAAAGAGAAGTACCCAGCTGTAAAATGTAGCTTTTTAAAGTTTGCCAGTTTGCGACCAAAACATTACATATTAGCAGGCGCCAGTGGTACTCATTCTGTTTGTATCTGCCCAGTACATAAAAATGTTAAATTATTGATAGATGAAGTGAATTTAAAATTAATTACAGCTGAATCGCAAGAACCAATATCAAATTATCATGACTAAATGAATCGTATGTTGTGTAAAGTTCAATCTGTAAATTGTTTTTTGGGATTTAGTAATAAGGGCCCTGGAGTGACTAATATTATTAAGCAACTGGAAAAAAATTTTGAAAAGAGATTAACTAAAACTATGAACTACAAACAATGGGTAACAATTGAAAGAACTTCATTACAAACGTTGGTATCTAGTATTGATGAATTTTTAGAATCTTTGAGTAGTAGTTTAAGTCAATTGTTGCAAAATTCTTCTTTAGTAAATAAAAAAAGAGAGTTTATGAATGTAAAGAAAATGAACTTGATGAAAAATGAATGTATTGTGATTTGCGACTTTTCTGAAAATAACGTGTTCGTTATACAAAACTCTGTTCAAGGTATACACTGGAATAACGATCAAGCAACAATACATTCATTTTCTATTTATTATAAAAATGATAAAGACGAATTAAAAATTAAAAGGTTTGTTTCTATGTCTGAGTGCTTACGTCATGACACTGTTGCTGTTCATTTATTTCAAAGGCAACTTAAACTATTTATGAAAAAAATTTCAAATTTATTAATAAAATAATATATTTTTTGGAAGGGGTGAGTGGACAGTACAAAAACAAAAAAATTTTATTAATCTTTAGCACCACGCAGAAGATTTTAAAATGGCAGCCGAGTGGCACTTTCTCCCCACATCACATGGCAAAGGACCATATGACGTAGTAGGTGGAACTCTAAAAAGACTTGCTGCTAGAGCAAGTCTTCAAAGAGTAAATAATCCTATCCACACACTAAGGGAGTTATTCGAAAGGGCTACAGAAGCTCTACCAAATATACGTATTGTTATTCAACCAATGACGAGTACAAAGAAAAAGAGAGACAACCATCAGCATGTTTTGAAAAAGCTCTAATGATAAAAGGAACCTTAAAATATCATTGTATGATTTCCATCTCACTTCAAGAGTTGAAAGCAAAGCCATTCTCTTTGTACGAAAAAAAAACATTGTAAAAATTGTCAAGTGAAATGTGAACACTACAATTATAAATATTTACACTAATACTATATTAGGTTACAAAAACGTACACGCAAAATACTATTGAATTAAAATCCTAATACACGACTTGTTTCTCTGAAATAATGTAATTGTTTATTTGTGTTTCCCCAATTTTTTATGAAACTTTAATTAATAATAAATAATATAGTTCAATTGAAAAATTAAAACATACCATATTATGCACTATTTTTAATATAGTATAATCGTAAGAGGCGAGCATACGAGGTGTACTTTGCAACTTGAGGCGCTGACGTCAGGTACCACGCTAGTTTATTTGATTTTTTTGCTAAAGTAATAATCGTTTCTCTATTTATAAAAAAAGCATTTTCGATTGGAAGTTGGTCGTAGAATACTATAGTCATACTTAAAACATGGTAAGTAGTGGGTTTCATTGTTAAAAATTAATTTAAACATTTAAAATGCTTATAACAATATAAAATTTAATGNTTACACTTAAAAGATTATAAAAAAATGACGATAGATTTTCGGAAATTAGTCTCCAAGCTAAAAAACTCGCTTTTATTGAATTTTCGATCGCTTGTATTATCTTAAAAACGTAAAAAACAAAAAAACCTCGAACTTGTGCTTTCTTTTTTTTTTAAAGTAGAATCCGTAAACAAAATTTCAGCCAAGTCGGGGATGTGTCGGTTAAAAAGTGTTCAGTTTGTAAAAGAATGACCCATATGTGTAAATTAATAAAGTATTACTAAATAACTTTGTGGTCAATCTCTAGGTAACATAAGTCACTTACTGGTCACGTTGTTGAATAATTAATAAAACATTAATTAATAATAGAAAAGCTTATTACCAAATGATACGGATTATTTACGATCTACTTTATCAATACAACTTATTGCTTTATTTAGGTCTTTATGGGCCAGAAAGCACTCCCTGTTACCTTAATTAGTGCTTGCGTTATCAATTACTGGTTTATTAGTTTGATAATGATTCAGTAGGCACCTTATGTTACTTGGTAATTAAAATCTAAATTATTGATTAATGATTTAGTATTTTATATGTATAACCATGTATAGACTGCCACATAATAATCGGTAAAAAAAAAAATTAGTCAAAAATACTATTTCTTGCCACACAGTTTAAAAAAGCTCTATTCCTCCCAGAAAACTAAAAAGTCTCTTTATTTCCTTTCACTCTAAAAAGTCTTTTTCTTGTACTCACACAAAAAATCATTTTTGAAAGTACAACAACGTTTCAGGCATTTCATGTAAATAATTAAACTTTCATTACGACTTAAAACATAAAAATAGATTAATCATTACCATCCTAAAAGTTGATAAGGTTATTTGTTTTTAATAATAAAATATAACGATATTTCAAAAAATCTTTTACTTCTCAACAACTTTTCAAGACTTTTAATCACTTGATAATCAAAATTTTTTATTTTTTATACAAATGTCTACACAAAAAAAAAAAAAAAATAAGAGTCTACACTTATTTAACATTATTATTTGTATTAAAAGGTAGAAGGTTACCAATAAACAACTTTACAGTGCAAAATCTTAGAAAAATACACACAATTATCTAACACTTTAAATAGCTACCGTAAAACGTTATACTGCATTCTCATCAGTGAAAAAAATCATTTAACATCAGTAAATCATGTAAAAATGCAAATAACAAGTCTTAGACAGTCATTGCAATCCAACGTTCATCATCAAACAATCGTAGAAGTTTTTTTAAAAGAAACCAAACTGCATTTATTTATTTTGCAGTGGTAAGCGTTTTAAAGTATATATAAGTTACAACCTTAGACTAGTAAAATCTATTAAGAGAAGCATAAAGTTTATCTTAATAAAATAAAATTATTATCTGATGAAAAAAAAAAAAAAAAAAAAAGACCTAAAAACCTTACGGAATAAAGAAAAATAGAAATTCAGCATTTTGTGATGCATAAAATAAAATCATGTTGAGAATTTAAATAAAATTACAAATGAGGGAATTGTTTTATCAAGCTTCATAATATACAGCTTGCATGTATTTAACAAAGCCTCTGTATGTTAAAGCAAGCTAAAATTTAAGCATTTGCATCATTAAATCCATCGACTAAATTTTAAGGTACACTTAATTTTTCATAAAAAAATTTAGTAATTTATCATTAAACATTAAACATAACTATACACTGCTTCGTATATAATACTACGATAATTAAATAAAAGAGACTTAACTGCCGTATATTTTGATGATTAATTCTATCACATACAAATAATCAGATCATAAAAATATTAAGCACTGATTTTTCGGACCTTTGGCTATTTTCTCTCGTAAACTGGATGTTCATAATTTCTTAGAAGTTTGAGAACGTGTTAATTTTATTCATATCCTTAAAAATCATTTGTTTAGTATTACGAAATTATGAAATAGCCTTGCAAACTAGACCTATTAACGTAACAAATTATTTAATAGACTTAGTATTAAAAATATAATTTTCCGCCCTCGGGTGGTTTTGGGAGGCTGGTACTTCCTCGGGCGAAAAAGCAGTTTTCCGGAACTCGTTCGAAAAGTCTCCTTTACGAACCTCGTTACGGACCTCGCCTTCGGCTCGGGCCGCAAACCTCTCGGTTCGCAAACAGAGACTTTTCAAACTCGTAGGAAAACTACTATTTTTGACGTGTTCGAAAAAAAAAGTTGACAACATGTATAAGTTAAAACGAAAGTTATAATAAAAAATAAATCGTAACAATGAATTTTAATGAAAAAAAAAAAAAATCTGACGGCAATTGGAACTGAACCCCAAATTGCAAAACTATGTCATCAGTGGCATGAGCCTTAGTCATCTCAATTATTCAAACTTCGGTCATTGTAGAATCCAAAGTCACATATGTTCATTGATAACCTCCGGAGCGTGGCCTACAGTTCATACCAATTATGATAAGTAAAAATAATAATTTTTATTTAAGGTGCTCATAGTTATACTGTCAAACTTAAAAAATATTTTAAGCTAAATATTTTTTCAACGTACTTTCTTTGATACACCGTACTACAAAAAAATCCAAAGTACAGAAAGAATTAAAAAATAAATGCCTTGAAAGTCCGAGCTTACAATTTTATAAGAATTTATTTGAATGATTTAATTTACGAAAAATAAAATGGCTAGCCTTTCTTAAGCTTTTATGTGTTGTAGAAAATTGTTAAATAAAAGAATAGGTTTTTGATTTTATAAATATTCAATGTCAAATCTTTATTTTCTTTATCGCCCCTTAATTTCTAAGATCTTATTGAAGACATATGCGGTCATATAGCTACATAGCTGTAGTCGGCATTTTCACTCCTCTCTCCGTACGCACAAATTCAGTATACCCCTTTTACGCGTCTCCAAAGTATGTGCCAACGAGCCCATTTCCACGCGAATCTATAGGCTCACACTTGGCATACCCCCTTCCCACTTCTCAAATAAAATAAAAGTATGTGCACCTGGTTCGGCCACTTGACCACGACGGGGCGCTCGAAAGAGTAGCAAAAAGTGAACTGGTACCGTTGCATTGCAGTCAGAAATCTTTCTACTAATCTCTGTTCTCACTCTTTCCTATGGGAAAAGATTTTTTATATTTTTATCACTTTTTCTTATAAGACTAAGAGCCAAGGCCTGAGGGTGGTCGAAAATTTAAACCAGCTGAAACACTTATCAGGACTGAAAAGCCTAACAAATCGTGGAGAACTAAAATATATTTGTCATATTTTATTTTGGTAATGATTTTTGTAGTAATTGAAGTAATGCCATTTATTTGATCACACAAAACTGCCAGATTTTCGACTATAAAATAAGAAATAAAAAGTTGTCTATATCTTGTTGTACAGCAAGATCAAAATGTATCTTCTTCTCGAAAATCGACCATGGGTCCATTTTTTTGAAAACTGGTTTTAAGTAGAAGATAAGTTTTATACTTCTGTATTGTATTGATTTTATTATATGCGAATCAAAATTAGGAAATATCGTTATGCTCAACAAATGTTATAACTTCATGAATTTTTTCCTTGGGAACGGCAAATTTGAATGAAAATGTACAAAAAACATTTTACACTTAAAAGATTATAAAAAAATGACGATAGCTTAAAAAATATATATTTCGTTAATTTAAAAAATATATTCCACCGTATTTGATCAGCCATTCTGTTTTTTTATAAGACCTCAGATTTGTATTAAATGACCCAAGGAACCATACGATTTGTCTTTATATTGTATCTTACAGTTTTTTAGTGTCAGATATAACAGAAAATTGTGACTTTTTAATTTTGGGTCGATTTCTGGACCTGTTTGTGGTCCAATACCATTACGCGACCGTTTGAAGTAAGATGAAAAGGCAAAAAAAAATTTTTTTTTAATTTGCGTCAATCATAAAATAATTTTGAATTAAAAGTTAGAGATGCCAAAATAGTAGTGAAACATAACCTAAAACTTTTTTTGAATATGTTAATAGTATTTTATGGTCAAAGTTCTGTTAGGTAGGTATTTTAAGGATTTCTTATTTTGTAAATTTTTTTACAGAAAAATTAATAAGGTAGCAGTCCAATGAAGAACTCCAATTTTCTGACCATCCATGACAGCCTGAATGTGGATTAAAAAATCTGAAAAATCATAGGTATTGTTTGCTTACAGAGTGCTGTATATAGCCAAAGCTTCAAGAAAAAAAATCTTTTTTTGTCTCTGTCTCTGTTTCAATACCGGACCATTTTTGTAGAACTTTACTGATGTTATACTAACTTTCTTAGTACCCAGACCCACACGTATACACGCATACATATATAAATACATACACATGTGCATGTATATTATTTCATTTTTAAATTTATTATATTATCAAATCATATTAAGACGTAACTCCTTCATTCCTACTTTAAATGAGATTTCTTATATTAAATATACATACAAAATAAAAAAATAAAAATTAACATAGTTGCATGTATACTTCTAGAAACTACTTACTCCAAACATATACACTAATACCATAAAAGTATGTAAACGTCGTTTAAGTATAAATAAATCGGGATTTATATTTAAACAAATGTATGATTTTGGACAAAATTTATCTTACAATATATGAAACAATCGCATAATTTTAGAAAAAGGTTTATTTTTGTTTTTTGTATAAAATAAATACAAGTTTTTTAAATAAAACTATTACTTGACTCATAAACAATTCATTCTTCTACTATATACATATTTATTTGTAAAAGAAGTTTCAACTCATAAGACCATGTTTCTTTCTTTAGAAGGCTTTAACGAGATTGCCGTAGTAAGTAGAGGTACTATTGTACATTTTTACAAATTCACAGCTCATTATATGCAGAAAAATAAATATGCAGTGAGTGCATATAATAAGCGACATAAGAAAAATCAAATAGAATTTAATTTTCTTGTTTCATCATTTATAATTATATTATTTTTTATCAAGAATCCTAACTGTACTCCAGCAACCTCATACATACGTCAATATTAACTTTAAAATACTTACTTTTATCTATGCTTTTATACTGCCTTCGGGAAAAACAGATCAACTGTAATACATACAAACAATTATTAGTAGATAAGTTTGTATTACTAAGAGTAAGATCATTAAATAGTTTAAATCAGATTAGTTTTTATTTATCTAAAAGTGTAAAGTTCTTGGTGCACTTCTTTGATTTTGTTAGTATTAGTAATCGACTGTCTTAAAAATCTAATTTTTCATATGTTTTTATGTACCAGGATAGTATTACGTACATACATTTGACCAACACTTCGTTTAATAATAATACAAACCATTTAAGTATCGCTTAATTAAGACAGCTTACGAGCATGAGTCAAATCACAGAGCCGGTCAAGTAATGTGATGAATATTTGTTGTTTTAATTGTTGTAAAGAAAATTTTGTACTGATTTGTATTTACAGTAGAGTATTTTGAGAGTTAGACAGATTTATTTTTTAAAGGTTAAAAGAGGAAAACATTTCTATCAAGTCTAAAGAAGAAGGTTTATTTAAAAAATATTGTCAAATATCTATATAGAAGAAACTTTATCGAAAGGAAGTTAATTCTGTATACGAGGCACATCACTAATAATGAAAGAATGTCAAATTGCAACAAATTTTTTAACATTGTATCGTATTTACAAACATGTAGGATCAAAATATGCTCTTCACACTATCACAGAGGAAATATTAGGATCCAAAAAAAATCTAGATTCGGCATGAAATAGAGGATAAAATAGTGAAAGGAATTGGCACGCCAAGTGTGCAAGGAAGCAAAGCCCCACTAGTATACTTATGGACAATTTTTTAATAACTACAATGTTTTTACGCCTAAATTAAAACTTTTTTAATCGAATTTTGAGAAGTTTTTAATTATTTTTTTAAAGTTATATGAGATCCAAACTAGTTGAAAACTTCTTGACCTGAGACTGCGATTATTTTTTAAAAACCTACTTTAGTTAAAATGAAACTTTTTAAAACTTTTAAAAGAGCGTTATGGTACTGACACATCTGCCTTTACCATAATGGTATTTTTATTGCTATTGTAAAGGCTTAAGTCGAAATTTTTAAATCGTCTAAGATTAGGGGTGATATGGTAATTGCTGGTTGTTTTACCGGAAAGAGCACTCTGTATTCGCAATAACACTATAAATAGCCACATTGAGATTTGGGTCTAAAAAAATTATCAGTGTTTTTGTACACTCTAAAGTACAAAACAACTCATTTCAAGTGTCTAAAAATTAGTCACTTAGCCAAATGTAATTATTTGTGGTGTGCAATTGAAAAGTGTCAAAAGTGAGCTTTACAAATTAAATCTCCTATACTTAAAAACAAAGCTACTTTTTTGTTCTTAACTATTAAAGCAGGTGCTTAACACCTCAAACTTTCAGATAGTACATAGTAAGCAAATTAAAAAATTATTTACGTTAGTGACATTTTGGTCTGTTTTTTCAATCTTACGGTCATGTAAAGAATTTTTTTGGGATGATCTCTAATACGTATTTAGGCAGAATTGGTTAAAATTTTTTTTAAAAAGTTCTGATTTAAAATAACTTAATCCATCGTTTCCAAACATAGGCTTCATGTCATATCTATGGATAAGAATCCGTGATCTACTTACGTTAATCTGCACGAGATCTAAGGCTTTTTCTAACTCTGTCATGTTATAAAAAAAATCAGTACTACAAGTACAGTACTACATCCCTTAACATGCAGTAGCTAAACCAAATGCGTAAATGAATAACAATTTCATGGTGTTAATGCATATATAATTGTATTGGTGTACGCCTACTATACATAGGTACTTTATCAGCTGAGTCCGGACACATGCAGATACACGTAAGCCCCAATATAATATAATTTAGAAATGTTCGAGTAATGATTAACAGCATTTGGAAGAAAGTAGTTCTTTACCAAATACATCTTCCCACTAGTGGCAGCTCAAGAAATTTGCAGCAGGTTTATACAGAGTTAAAATAATAATAGTAATAATAATAATAATAGTCATATTAATAATAATAGTTATTATGGAAAAGTTATTTAC
>NW_019384181.1:2020954-2041015 GCF_000648655.2 Copidosoma floridanum
AATAATAATAACGTGGCTAAGGCAGTCAGCTCATGGGGCGCATTCCTCTAGGTGGTAGATAGAGGAGGCCTTTCCATAGGTGTATGGTTCCGAGGCGTTGGAGCTTCTGCCCGTAGGTGGTTAAAATAAAATAACAAAATAAAATGGTTCCCGTGGACCAAAAACGCCGAGAAGAAAACCTTTAGAAAAAATCTAGGGTAGGTCCCCGAATACAACCTTAAATAAGTGACGCTAATGAAAATACAGTACCCCAGATGGAAACCTTTCAGAGGGAATCAGCTGCCCGTTTTGACCTGGAAAAAGCCTGGGTTGACTGGTGTTACCCTCACGGATTCTGGTGGAGGACAGAAAAGCGTCCAGCACAAAGGTAAAGAGACAACCTCTGATGAAAAACACTTACAGAAAAGTTTTACTTTAATGCCCAGCCACGGACGAGACAAACTGCATAGCACTGGAAACAAAGTGAGTGACGTCAGTGCTGCCAGCTTTTTTTAGTACCAGTAAACAAGTGGTCGTTCACCACAAATGAGAACAGTGACGCTGCTAAGAGCGAATAAGAGACGACAGAAGGTAGCACTCATGAAATGTAATAGTTTTCAGTCGTCACTTGATGAAGATTCAAATCCATTTTGAAATAAATGAAGTCAATCTTCACAATCTATTAATAAATACGGGTGTTACAATTGCTTCGGTATACTGTAAAATACTTTTATTTCAAATTTGACAGAGGTGAGTCATTTTAATGTATCTGACAGTGAAACAAACGTTCAGTGTCCTTCAAACTATTAATCTCAGCTGCTTCCAAAGAATTCAACAATTTGCCCTTATTAGCTATATGTCAAACTTTAAATTCATAATTAAAATCGTGATTATATTTGAACAGATGAGATGCATAATCTGATTTTTCTGTACCATTAACGAAGGCTTTAACATATTCTTTTAAACGTTTAGCAAAAGTTCTACCAGTTTGTCCTATGTACTCTTTGTCACATGACCTGTTAGGTGACGACTTGCGTAAATTAATAAATTTTTGTTTTTATTCTATTTTATCCTGTTATATTTCATCCCCAATGATAAAATTTTAAGACTCTTTACAGAGTCATACTCAACGAGAGTCGTCGCCTAACAAAGCTGACTGTGTACTTCGTGGCTCTTGGAAGTGTCAAGTGACAACCGAAGNTATTATATTCAACTCTCTACTTCTTCCTTCCTTTTTTAAACAAACAAATAGTTGGACTATCTGCTGTCCCGAAGACTGTGAAGGAGTTTGAGACTGTAGTCCACAGTTTTTGGTTTGAAGCTGAAAACAAACTTAAATGACATTAATCGTTATTTAACATGACCCAAATTGCAAGCTATATACGCCCGACTTTTCAGACAGTGCGGCTTTGCTTTTATTATTTTTTTTTAATGCTAGTAGACTTTCCTGCCTTTTAAATGAAATATTTAGTCCATACGACCTCAACTGCTTTTTAATAAAAATCAGATATCTTGCCAAAAAATGTACAAACATGAAATAAATTTTTATCTTCGTTGATTATTGGGTAAACATTTTGAATTGCGATTTTATATTGTATTTTATTATTAACTCCATGTATTAAATTTTGATCATACCCATTATTTTTAGCTAAATGTTGAATAATATTTAATTTTTTTGTTTAATTATTCTGTGACATTGGAACTAACAACAATCTATATACATAGCTATAAAATGCAGCTATTTTGTGCGAATACGGATAAAGTGATTTATTATGAATTAGAATATCTGTGTGTGTTGGTTTATATAAAATACTAAATTCTAAGTGGCTATGAACTCTATTAACTTTTAAATCTAAAAAATTTAGTGAATTATTCTGTGACATTGGAACTAACAATAATCTATATACATAGCTATAAAATGCAGCTATTTTGTGTGAATACGAATAAAGTGATTTATTATGAATTAGAATATCTGTGTGTGTTGGTTTATAAAAAATACTAAATTCTAAGTGGCTATGAACTCTATTAATTCTTAAATCTAAAAAATTTAGTGAATTACTTTCTTCTATTTCTATTGTAAATTCAATATTTTTGTGTAATTTATTAATAAAATTTAAGAATAACTGTAATTGTCTCTGTGATCCTTTAAAAACAAAAAATACGTCATCTACGTATCTGTACCAACACACAAAATTTATACTTAGTTGATTTGACATAATTAAATTTTCCAAATAATTCATAAATATCTCGGCTAGTAAAGGGTTAAGTGGATTACCCATTGTCAGCCCATCTTTGACCATGTACAAATTATTACTAAATTCAAAATAGTTATCATTCAAGCAACACTTTAAAGTCTTCTTAAAATCGTATATAATATAATTATTTGTTTTATTCTGCAGCATCAGATCTTTTACGATCTCTAGCACTTCATAGACAGGCACATTTGGAAAAAGGTTCCTGGCATTAAATGACACCATTCTATAACTGTCATGTACCTCCAAGTTATTAATTTGAGTGATAAGTTCTAAAGTATTTTAAATTAAACATTGTCTTCAATAAAATAATGTTTATTAGTTTCTTAGAGAGTTTATATGATGGTGCATTAATAAACG
This sequence comes from Copidosoma floridanum, assembly GCF_000648655.2. The sequence continues at coordinate 2,023,546 of NW_019384181.1, forward strand.
AAACTACTGGTCTCATAGGGCAATTTTCTTTGTGTAGTTTTAAAAAAGAATATAATTTAGGTGGTTGAGGGTTCATGACAACTAGTGAATAATACGGGCTATTACTAAAAATCAAGCTACATTTATGCACATTAACATTTTCTCTTTGATACTTCGTCGTTGGATCTGTTGGTAGTAGCAGAAAATTATCTGTGTTTCGAAATTCCAATGTTTTTAATATACATAACTGTTTATCCATGGCTATTACCGTATGTCCTTTATCAGCTCTAGTCATGATTATATTGTTTGTTTTGATTTTCTCTTTAATATCATAAATTGTTTTCACTAGTGATTTATCAATGTATATATCTTTCCCTCTTTCTAATATAATATTAGCGAAACAATGCTTTTCCAAATTGATTTTTTGTACTAATTTATCTGGTGAAATTCTTATATCGTTTAAGATAGTTATAAATTCTGCTTCCATCAATTTTTTCATACTTTTAGTCTTATGATAATCAAAATTAAATTTAAAACCATATTCTACTAGTTTAGTTTCTTTTTCATTGAAATCACATCACACAAATATAGTTTAGTTTATAAACCTTTGTGTCTGAGGAAGTTACAGTGTACTGAAACAATTGTAACTCCCAGTTTGTAGAACTTTTGCTAAGCGTTTAAAAGAATATGAAGAAATTATGCATCTCATCTGTTCAAATGTGATTACAATTTTAATTTTGAATTTAAAGTTTGACATACAGCTAATAAGGGCAAATTGTTGAATTCTTTGGAAGCAGCTGAGATTAATAGTTTGAGGGACACTGAACGTTTGTTTTACTGTCAGGTAGATTAAAATGACTCACCTGTATTAAATTTGAAATAAAGGTATGTTCGTATATAATATAAATAAGTTGACGATATGCTGATACGTATAGGTATTGTTTGTAAAGCCGAATGTAGTTCAGTTCATAAACCTCTGTGTCTGAGGAAGGTACAGTAAACCTTAACATTCGTAATTCCCGTATTTATTAATAAATTGTGAAGATTGACTTATAAACTCGTTCTTCATTTATTTCAAAAAAGATTTGATAAACACTGGAGAGACTGATGCCAGAACTGAAGAAGAAGCGAAGAAGTTGGTAATAGGCTTTACAAGCTGCCAACAGAGAAAAAGGGTTAAAATTATTAGATACTATCGGATTCTGATTCAGATGCTCTCAGATTCTGGGGTGTGGATACATGTCCTGACATTACAATAAGGAGAAACGATTGAAGCTATGCTTTCGATGTGGCAGCTAAAATCACTGCGAGAAAGATGGCAAGGAGGAGGCCCGATGTTCTACTTACAGAACAAAAGGTGCCAAACATGCAGCCGGTAGCGGCAGCTGCCCAGCATTTAGAAAGGCACTAGAAGAGGCCAAGAGTAAGGCGCCTATAAGGCGTAGATAATGTTTAAGAGGATGAAAGCTATATGACCATAGCAGACTGAAACTGTGCTGACTTACCAAAGCCATTAGTAAGGGGAAGCAACGGGAATCAAGGCTCCCGCAAAACAGCTGGCGACCAGACAGAATAGAGAGGAGGCTGCACCGCGACGTAATGACACCCTAGTAGAAGGCCACGTCATTTGTCAACACTCCGTGGCCTTGGCTCGAAGTATGAATGGAAAAGTGGATTCCTAGCCGGGTGTCCCAGAAGAAAGGTCTTGCCAGTTAAGTAGGTGTTCAGTCAATATCGCTAAAAAAATCGTCGCGAGAAATACGCATGTTGAGGCTGACTGCAATTCCCACACAAAAAAGGGGTTCATACCCCTTCTATTCGTGCATCAAGACATTCTGGATGACCTTGGACAAAGGAAAAAAAAAGCTAATAGTAAAAATAATAAGAAAATCTTCGATGTTTTCATACATCATTAATTGTCACTTTCTTAGTTTTGCATATATATATGGGTGATTCTGCCGTAACTTACTCAGATCGACTTAAAAAAATTTTTTAAAAGAAGATGGTTAAAAAAATTTTTTTTCATGGTATTTCTACTGTACACAACATCAGTAATAAACATTAAAAGCGATGAAACTATAAAATTTGCTGGTCAAAAGTTAAACGAAATTTTATAAAAGTCAGCCTTCATCGATTTTCGAAAAATTGTATCACTTTCTAGCAGGTACAGCTAAGCTTCTTCAACAGTTTGAGTGTTTTTACTGGGCTTAAATGAAATCTGGGATGAAGACCTATTGATTAAAAAAAAAAGTTGTTCAATTTTGTGCCTCCATTTAAAAGTTACAGCTGTTTAATTAGAGCGTAAATATCACTAATAATGTGATTTATGCCAAAATTCAGTATTTTTCATAAAATCGCTATAACTTCTCATTCGCAAAATAAAATTTAAAGATTTTTTTTTTACTCATTAGAAAATAAATAATTATAAATCCAACGAAAAGAAGAAGTACAAGTCATCCGAATTGGTCATCCGAATTAATAATTAAAGCAGAGTTGCCAGTATTACTTTCTAGTGGAAAGAAAGGTAAGTTAACCTGGATATTATATTCAACTCTCTACTTCTTCCTTCCTTTTTTAAACAAACAAATAGTTGGACTATCTGCTGTCCCGCAGCCTGTGAAGNCGCTATAACTTCTCATTCGCAAAATAAAATTTAAAGATTTTTTTTTTAATCATTAGGACTTTTTTTTTGCTTTCATTTAGGCCCAGATAAAATCACCTAATGAAGTGCACCACTTGGCTATCAACGTTAGACGCAGCAACACCGTTTTTGCATTTATGTAGCGAAAAAGGGCCAATTGGCTAAAACCCCGAGACATATGTCTCATCTTGTTGCCCAACAGAGATGAAAAAAAAGTTTAGCTGGGATTGATTGCTCTAAGAGGAAAAAAAAACGGCACTTTGAGGTGAGGTAGAGTCGGAATGGAAAAGTTCGGAATGGAATTTTCAATGTTTGTAGTGCTCGTACGACTCATAGACGTATGACAATAAGTTGTCCACCCATAATTTATTTACTAGCCTCAAATGTAATGAAAAACTGTAGTTTGCGTACCTGCACACGAGCACCAAGTGGTTGTTCCATGGGCGTCGGAACGGAATGAAATGTTTGTACATGCGAAATACGCAAAAAGAAGAGCTTGGATATTCGAGAGGTAACAACTTCAGGTACTACTGTCATAAGGATTTATTTATTCCTATTTTTTAAAAAGTAATCATTGGTTAGCATTTCCGTTCCAAAAAAATTACTAGTTTAAACTGATTTTTTTTAAAACCACGATTACGGTGCAAATATGTGGACAAAATGTATACAGTGAAAACTCACTCCTCTTTATCAATTTTTGGTGTGACTAAGGTACAAATCTAATTACCACTAGCTAGAGTATATAATGCTTCCACGCCCAATTGGCATAAGTATAAGCACTTATTATTTACCGGTAACAGCTTTCATGAGTGAAATTGAGTTGGGGACATGGATCGGAATGGAAAATTTTACTCTAAATGATCGATTATCTCAATCAAGGGATCAATATATTGGTATAAGATAGTATGTCAAGTAAAGTCAACAACATTTAACACAATTTGACGTTTTTAAAGTTTTGGATTTTATTACGGCACGTGAGTATGAGTATCGGACACTATCTATGTATAATACACTAGTGACCCCTCCTTCGCCCAAGATTCACTGAACAGAACACCGAAGTGTCTTGACACGTAATGTAAAACGTTTTTAATCAAAAATTCTACATATATTCCTGACACTTCTCAATACAAAAGTCTTCTTATTAAAAACAATCTACCTATTTAATAATCTCGAAAATTTAAGTGACTACTGTAAACGTTGTGATAGAATTATAATCTCTCAAGAAATGAATTCCTTATTTGTTGATTTTAACGCTGCTGTTTCAATCTCGATGAATGTTCTGCGTCAGTTTCTTGACGTCAAAAATTTTAATTATTTGAAGCATTTGAAATTTTCTTTCCAATTCACTGTTTTGTGACTATATGCATGGTTAAAGCTTACATGAGCCCTAAAAACTGTTTTTTCCGCCTTCTAACCTCAAAATAGCACCTTCGCCGCTTGATTTTGAGTTCTCAGGCGGAAAAATATTATACGAAACTCGTTCGAAAAGGCTTCTTTACGAACCTTGTTACGGCCCTCGCCTTCGGCTCGTGCCGTAAACCTCTCGGTTCGTAAATCGAAGCCTTTGCAAACTCGTACGTAATGTACTATTTGTCAACCTTGTGTGGTTACAATGTATATGTTGCCAAGGTAGTTCAACGACCGATGGCCCTAAGATGGATCAGAGGGTTAAACTATTTCTTGACTGAAGTTTCCAGCAAATGTGACTGCATGAATACCTTAGGGTAATCTTCTTTGGCCTGCTGTTGTAGCGCCAGACTGATCGGGAGGAAGACTACAATAATCGTCTAAAGCGTTAGAGCTAGTTGTAGAGTTCTTCACTAACGTTTCTTGGTGTTGTACCAGAGACGTTAGTGTCTAAAGCACCTTTTTTTTGCAGAGCTCAGTTGTTTTGGTGATCTAAGATGGGGAGATTGGTTCGTAAGGCTTGCCCGTTGGAGATTGCCCCATTTCCTGAAGTTTGTTTTTCTTTTATAGCTGTTAGATTCGCCCAGAGCAGACTTTGGAGATTATTGATGATTCTTGGTTGAATGCTTAGAGTTGAGAGGATAAAATAACGTCATCGGTCGCCGGGATTCCCAGCCTTGCGATGAACATCTCTGCTCGTGATGTCTGCCAGTGAATGACTGACTTGGTTTAATAGTGACAGGCCTTATACATATAGTCTTCTAGTCAATGAATCGTTACTGGAAATAGTAGTTAACATGTATTTGTTGGCAAGGTAGTTTAACGTTAGGTGGCTCTAAAAAAATCTAGCATATTTTTTCAAAATTCTGACAAAGATTACTTTCTAGTTTATAAATTTTATGAATAAAAAAATTACTTTCGTTATTTAAATCAAAATCTTATGTAAAACAGTAGTTCTGGTTTTTGTGGATTAATTTTGTCAAGTGTACTACTTGTAAATTCATTATATGTAGCCTGATATCACTATTATTAATATTAGTATACATGTAATAAAGGCTACATAAAAATGAAGAAAATAAAGGTAGAATTTTATCAAACACTCATAAGATTGCACCTGGTAAACGTGAAACTAAATATAAGTATACAACGAAAGCAAGGATAACAACATAACAAAATACATTGTTATAAAAAATCAAAAAGATACATTATTCTACACAAGTAAGAAAGGAAAGAAAAATAAGGTAAATGAATGTGTAATCAATTACAACAAGTTTAATTATATTACTAAAATGAGAGTAAATCAATTTAATTTCTCTTAATACCTGAATACGCACATAGCTTCTCTCTTTTGTATTTCTTATTAAGTAAATAACTAAATAGCTAGACATAATGCTAGTTTTGCGGCCCATCAGGGGGCGTAAGATTTCAGTCCACAAAAGGTACAGTATTTATTGAATGATAAAGTTAGATAACTATTACTCATTATTTAACACAAACGGTAAATTTATTGGAAATAAAGACAATAACCAGCAATCAACAGCAATGCCTCAATATAAAATTGTCAATTTGTTGATAAATTGAGAAACAAAATAAAATTGTAACTAACTGTCTCACTTTAATCGAATGAAATTAACAAAAAAATTGTAGTTATTTATATAGTGCTAGTAAGAATAAGACTTTGTTTTAAAACTTTAGAATAATGAAGAGGTACTGAATCTGTATAATAAAACGAAATAACAGAAAAATTCTTTCTTACATCAAATTAACTTTCTTTAATACGGTGTATGGCTGAGAATATAAAACAAGAAATTTAATTTGATAAAATACCAACCCAACTATGATGGTTTCATCTTACAGTATAGGAGGCTAAAGCCAGGCTTAATAAGTGTCATAGAGCATGCGATGGGATAAGCTGAAATGTAAAGGGAAAGGGGTTAAATAAGAAAAAGAGACTGAGAGGCGATTTAACAAAAATTGTTAGCCTATAAAATCAAAGATAAACGAACCTTATTTTACCTTATAGTACGTGGGGACTGAGGAGGGACCATAAATTGATAAACTTTGCTGAGAAAGGGTACAGAGTGGTTAAAAAAGGGCAAAAAAATATTTAACTTAATTAAAATAAAATAAAATTAAGAGCATTTTATGTTATTTAAAGGAAGAGGAGGAGGAGGAGGAATGCAGTGGTGGTATAGGAGTAAATGTGTTGAACGATCCTTCACTACATATTATAGGAAAATACTTGTGGAGTTCAAACCCACTGTTTGCTCTATGCGCCGACCCCCACTATTCTAACTTTTTTAAAGAGTGTTTAAATGTGATGTTTAATACACGTCAGAATGCATGATCTGAATTTTTTGTAGTATTCTATGATTTACAAATCTACATAAATCAATAATCATGTTCTGAAATTCGCTCAGGTCTTATCACTAAAAATGATGCTTACAAAAAGCATTAATTAGCACACTTTTATCCCATCGATTTGCTTTCAAAGTTTTTATTGTCCAGCCTAGATATCTCAAGGTATACAATACAAAAAATGCTTTTGGGAATACAAATTACTATAACTCGTTCAGAAATGCATATTTTAAATTGTTGAAAACTCTTTTCACGGAATCACCATGTGTCAGCCTTATCAGGCTACAAGAAATTTTTGTTTTAGTTACATTCGCACTACGATATAATGTTTATTACAATTTTGAAAATACGAACACAATAACCTCAGGTACGAGAGAATTCGTGAGTGTTAAGACTTACTTGTCACAGATCAAACGATAGAATAAGCTGAATGGTCAAGTCTTGCCACGCTTTTTCGCTATAAGAGTAAGACAGCAAGCGCTCTAGTCGGTGATTTTCTGCAACGCTAGCTGGATAACTGGTGACTTCTACGATGCCAAATCTAAAAAAAATATTCATTGCAATTAATATAATTTCTGTATTGTTGAGCAAGTGCTATTAAAAAATGATGTGAGAAATTTTCTTGACTACAAAAAAAATAAGTGAAGTGATTTTAGTGGGTGTATAACTCATACGCCATACAAAAAGTCGAACAAGAAAACCATTACATGTTGTTTGGATCGTCAGATACATAAAATTTGACGTCATTTTTTTTCCTGTAGCAGCATGGAGGCTATTTTGCTCAACTTTGTCATAGGCGTATGAGTTATTTTTTTTTTTTTTTTTTTTTTTACTGGGTTACCGCGGCAGCTCTTAGGCCAAATCACCGGGGCCACCCACTCACTACGTATGTGTGGCGGTGTATTTCCACACCCATTTTCCAACCCTTTTACTGATGTTATACCTAATCCATGGGCATAGTGCGAGTATCTCCGGTGAAAAACCTTGCCAGTTAAGCTGACATTCTCTGCACCAACGGTGTATTGCATGAGCATCCCTGGAGAAGCCCCATGTTTCAGGGACCACTCTTTGCCGGTAAGGCCGGCGATCCCTGCCTGGCGCATTGGATCCGCTAACCCCTATCTACAGCCATAACGATGTTTCGCATTTACCCAGGCCCGAAGACCTGTGGGGCAAGAAAAAAACTCTGGAATTACTCTGAAGGAAAATTCCACGGAAGAACCCACCACGAAACAGCCACGGTTACATAAGAACTTTTCCCGATGAAAACTTTTTTTTTTTAAATCTGCATTCACCGGAAATTAAACCCACGACCTCTAGAACAGCGTTGTATCAGTAACAAGCACGCTTCACGCTGAGCCAATGCCGTTTATATAGGTGTATGAGTTATACACCCACTAAAATCACTTCACATTTTTTTTGTCAAGAATATTTCTCACATTATCTTTCAACAACACATACTCAACCATACAGAAGTTATATTAATTGTAATAAATATTTTTTCTACATGGCTAAGAGAGACGTTGACTGATCGCAGGGAGAGGGGCAAATAAGATTTCTCGATACAGTCGCAAACAGTGAACCCAGCAGTTTTCGGCCCTATGCCCTCAAACCCTAAAAGATAACAGCCAGCCTTGAAGTGCGGAAAACTCAGTTTTAACTTTAACATAACGGGCCACTTTCCTGACTCCCAATGCAGCAACCAATACATTATCAACCATTAGATTAACAAAGAAAAGAAAAAAGAGTGCTCTTACTGTTTACAATTTAAGTCTGATAAAAAAAAATCTCATCGAGAATAGTAAACTACATAATTTAACATATTGAATTTAAAAACAAGAAAATACTTTATAAGACTTTCTTGTTACTAAATCATCATTTAAATAAACAATTAACAAAGAATAATAATATTGTAATACGCTTTGTTACGCTTAAGAATCACATTAACAATCAACCAACATCATTTTTTAATTTCATGAACGGAAGAAAATTTAAACTCAACAGTTCATTTAAAAAAAGTTTACTAGGATTCATAGTTCCGAATCAAAACAAAATTCATGCATTTTTAATCACTCGAAGGCAGATGGCTCACAAAAAATGATAATCTTGAATGGCTTGGTAGCAAGCCACAGTGGCCTACGCGTAATTTCGCAACGACAAACATCCAAAATTTCGCTCAGTCTTGGGCCTCTGAGCGTTGGACCATCAACGAGCGCAATATGACAGCATTTGAAGTACCCTTAAAAAAGACGACAGCTGTTCCGATACCCCCAAAACTCCTCAATTCTCTTTAGCTGCTGCAGTGCATGTTGTAACTTTTCTGGCCCGCTGCTCGACAATGGGTTCATCAGACTGGTTTCCAATACCCAGAACAGTGCACTAAGTGGGCCACTCAGTTTCAGGCACTATAAGCCTGGACGGCCCTGTTCACTACAGGTCGTGTGTCCTCAACTGAATCGCCGAAATCCCTCTAAACACGCAGTCCAATAAATTGATCTCCGAACGGACATGAATCCAACAAGCCTGAGGGAGCAGAGAAACAATTTTACTAGCTCTATTGGCAACAAACGTCTGCCAACGTGATGGGTGGGAATCCAGCCAATGTAGAACAACTTTTGAGTCCATCTAGAAATGAATGGACTCTGGGCCCGTCCACAAATGTGCCAAAATGAATTCAGCAAGGAAAGCCAACAAGTAGGCTCCACATAGCTCCAGCCGGGGCAGTGTCTGAACCTTGACAGGCACAACTTTCATCTTGGCCAGCAGAAGAGTCGATAAGACTCCTCGAATCACCAAGTAGACAGCAGCCGCGTAGGCTTCCTTAGAAGCATCCGAAAACCCGTGAAGCTGCCAACGGACATTCGAACTGGTTCCCAACCATCGTGGTTCGAGTTTTGAAAACGGGTCAATCTGTCCTCCAACTCTCTTGGCGCTGGCTGGTCCCAATCGCTGCTAATGATCCAAAGATGCTGTGACACAGTCTTAGCAACCACTAGAGCTGGTGCCAACTACTTCAAAGGGTCAAACAATCTAGCTATCTCAGAAGGATCATGAGTTTGGAAAGAACCCCTGCTACAGACATCGACTCGACTTTAAAATGAAAGAAATCATATCTTGGATGTTATTTTACTCCAAACGCAGAAACAGCTTCGTTAACTCTTACCTTCACCTCGGAGTCTGACAGCGAATCAATTCCCTGGAGAAGAGCTTTATCGTTAGCTTCCCACTTACCCAACTCCATACCTGCCAAGCCCAGCAGTTGAATGAGCTGATAGCGTTAATTGATGGCCTTCTTGACGTTATCTGCATCTCCAAAGGCGTCATCCATATAAAATTAGTGCCGAAGAATCTCAGCAGCCTCCGGGAACGCTTGCCTCCATCGCTGGCTAACTGCTTTAACACTCTTTGAGCCAAATAAAGAGCATAAGCCTCCATCGCTGGCTAACTGCTTCAACACTCTTTGAGCCAAATAAAGAGCATAAGCCGTATCATAAGTAACGGTGAGTGCCCTAAAATTCTGGATCGGTGCAGCAGGATTCTCTCTCCAGACGATGCGCTGCCAGTCAACATCCTCAGCATGCACTAGAATCTAATTGAACATTTTCATTATTTCAATTACACATCTAAACCTTTAAAAACGCCAATTGGTTATTATCTTTACAATATCAGCCTGTAGTTTTGGTCATGGCAACGGAAGATCGTTCAAGAAATAACCATTTGATGATTTCTGAGAGGCAGTAATTACAGCCCGGATTTTTTTTAAGTTATCCTTAGAAACCACCGCGTGATGAGGAAGGTAATAATTATCACGACACCTGAACTCGGTCGGATCCAAAGCCATGTGTCCCAATTCCAGATACTTATTCGAAAATTTTTCATAAGCCTGAGACAACTGAGAATCTCTCTTCTTTCATTTTTCTGAGAGAATTAAACAAGCGGTGGCAATATCCTTTGTATCAGTAAATACCGGTTTTTTCCAAAAGGCAAACGAACTACAAATCTGCCTTCTGACGTACGAGAACGGGTTGCTTTAAACAACTTTACAACTTTTCACGATAAGAATCCTCTGGCGACAGAGGCTTCGGAGTCTCGACTACCTTAGCTTCCCAAAACTTAGTGAGTAGCTGTAATATGGAGGGCTCGATCAATGCGTGAAATACACTGACCGTCTCACCAGTAGCATTTTCAACAGAAATCCCCCTGGTCAAGATTCAACCAAAAATAGTATGCTGAGCTAAAGGATAACCCTCTGGACCTCTAATTAATCCACCAAGCATAAAACTTGATGAGAATACAATCTATAGAGTTGGCCCTATGAAAGTGAGGATCGGCCAAAGAGAGAACAGACAGATGAGGCCTCTCAGCAAGTATGATTCTGGTAGCTGGTATATAACGCGTAAGATTTTTCATCATAATAGCTACGACCTTAAAGAGAATACGCCTGTTAAGCGACCAAATCACAACCAGCGCCTCCGAGACTGCACTTGACGCAGCTCCCAACAAATCCTACTATCGAATACCTAGAGCCCATCGTTAGAATGTCAAGCCTCTGAACTACGTCTCCCACAACAAAACTGCGTTACACATCAGGATCAATAAAGGCACGTACATCTATAAAATCACCGCTCTCATTCGCTAGGACAATGCAAGCCGTTGCCAACAGAACAGAACCACTCACACTCGCAAAATTAGCCGATACCACTTTATTCGGCTTTACATCTACTGCTGACTCTGATCTCCCTGACTTCTCCGCCCTCTCCACGACCCTTCGAGCTACTGAAAGCAATCCAGAAGACTTGTCACGAGGACCGGAAACATCTCAATTAGGCATCGAAATGCAACTTGGTGTGATGTTTACCTCCGAGAACGCACACTTTAGATGAGAGGGATAACTAGTGGCAAAATAAGAGCCTTGAAGACAATTTATGCACAGTTTTTCCCTCTTGATCTATTTATAGTGCTGTGATTGTGACACAGCCAAAAATTTTGCGCATTTGTACAAAGGGTCATTTCATCTACGAATTGAGCATAAGGCTTGAGATTTTGTATTCTCCCACTGCACCAGATTTTCAGAGATTGATTTGCCCTTACCACGCTGATTACGACTCACCTGCGAGCTAGCTGTCGAGTCAGCCAGGGCCGAAGACGAATGAGCTTCCTCCAACAACTGAGCCCTACGCTCCAAAAATCAATGAGATCCTTGTAGCTTGAAAAATCACGTCTAGTCTCCTGAGAAATTTCACAACTCTCTCTCAGACTTCTTGGAACGTCACAACATTCGCATATACTCACTTATACATAATAAGCTCAATGGCATTATTTGTTTGGGAAAATATTAAACTTTAAATCTCGAAGAGACGAACGTTATGTACAAGTTGTACTCTAAAAACTACCCGGTGTCCTATGTTGGTGAGACAATGCGAGCGACTAAAATACGTATAAATGAATACAGAAAAAACAAAAAACCTAACTCTGCCACTTATGCACATCAAATCGAATACAACCAAGAGTTCGATTAAAATGATATAAAAATACTTGATAAAGAAGCCAACTATATGAAGCAAATTTTTTCCGAAATGCTTTTTATCAAATTGGACAACAATAAAATTAACAAAAAAGAAGACGTATTATACTTTGATAAATTATACCTACCGTTATTACAAAAAATTAAAGGTCCTGGGTTAGGTCAATGCCCTTGGACGTCTACCTTTGTCATACTAGCTACATAAGCGTGGTGAAACTTGGCCATTCAGCTTATTGTATCATTTGATCTGTGACAAGTGAGTTATAACACTCACGAATTCTCATGTACCTTAGGTAATTGTGTTCGTATTTTTAAAATTAATTTAAACATTATACCGTAGTGTGTGCATGACTAAATTAAAAGTTACTTGTAGCCTGATGAGACACAAAAGGTCAGCGAAACATTGCTGTATTAAACGAAGAAATAAGCATCGTCTAGGGGTTATTATTTCTTGGATCTTTCCCTCAATAAATTATCGATCCCCTTACTTCTCATCTTATTGTTGAGCTCTGATATAACTACACAACTACCAAAGTTCAGTACTGTTATAACATCACATTTAGCTACTATCAGTTAATTTTTTCAAACCTTTTTCGTAGACATTTCATGTAAAAATATATTTTTCAGCATGTTAATAAGTAAAAATTTATAATTAATAATAAATCTTTACAAAGTTCTAGTAATCGACTTTCCTCCAAAATTTATTTTAAAATTTAATTGTTGATTTGATTTAACTTTTTGATCACTGTCTCGATTGTTTTAATGGCAGTAGCATTATTAAAATTGTGTTAATAACTTATAATAAACTTATACAAGTCATACAATAAACTTGGCAGTAATAATTTTCATTATAAATGGCTTTTTTTTTTCGCAACACATTTGCATTGAAAACTTACAAAACGAAACAAATTATTGTAAAACCTACATAATACGCATACGTCTTTTTTTAAAGTATATTATATAATTGTACTGTTTGGGGCAGTCAGTTTTTTCACTCACTCTTCGTCACGCTCCCACACTCTTTCCAACAGCTTTCCTGTGTTATGGCCAGACTTGTTTAAAGTATGGTCTGAACCGTTCAATTTTAATATTATTCGTGGGTCTCTTAGGATTTAGCTCGTGAGCTTTATTTGTTTTTTTTAATCAAGTAAAAACAACTACTTAAAAAGTATGGATGATTTAATGAATGATTAATTTTTAATTCTTTTATTAAAATAATTCAAAACAGGTATTCTCTTAGATACAGTCCATTCAGATCACTTCACAGATTTTGATATTAATTATTTTACTGATGAAAAACTTACATCCATCACTAAATGTTGTTACTGCTGCTTCGGAGTACCCTAATGCTTCATGCAGTGATTTCCAGTAATTACTTACACTACACAAATGAGTTCATGGCCTATAAGCGGTTGCGGTTTCTACCTTCTCCGCTACTGCCGGAACCACTTTCGACAGGCCTCTTTCGTTGTACCTCGCGCGTAGTCTGATATCATTGATACTCTCAAACTGTACCCAAGTTACCTCAACCAACACAATATGCCTTACGTGTGAAAGGTACTCGCGAGTTGCGGGAGTCAAAAGTAGACTAAAACCTCAGAGGACAAGTAACAGACATAAAAATAGTGATTTTTCCTCTTGATGGTGAGTTTTTATAGCGTCAGAGCGAGTAAAAGAGGCTTTTGGTTGAATTAGGTTAACCAATGAGCGATGTTCTTGCAGATTGCGTTGATAGCAAAAAAATAGGCTTGCATGATGATCTTACATGTTATGATTTCATACATAAGAAAATAACAGTACAACAGTACCAATCGCATTGTTCTGATAAGTGCGATTGAATTTTTGTTGCTCAGTAATGATGAAAGATCGCATCAGCAATATAAGAACGCTAAATACAAGTTCAATTGTGACAGTAACCTTACAAATTTCAAAATCAATCCTTCTGAGAATTTTACAATCGATTTTGAATATAACGAAATAGTGTATTGATAACAAATTTAAAAATTGGTGTTATTAGGAGTGGACAATCAATGCGCAGTAATTTATTCATTTATATATACAATACGATTTATTTATTGATACATATAATACGATTTTAGTACATACGTGCATTTTTTAAAAGAGGCCGGCTGTACCGTATGTCAGCACATTATTGAACACTCACCTTAAAGCTATCAAACTCACGCATATAAATAACGTATGAGCTTGCTTTATATTCGCAATACGTCTTATCAGAATTTGACGGACGGATAGCTTTTAGTTATAAAATAAGTCGTATCAACTCGGGATGTAACACCCCCCTTCTTAGATTGTTGCCGCCCCCGGTTTTTTTTTTGATTGATCAATCGTTTTACATTCTTGCTTTCATCGTAAAGCAGCGTAAGTATCAAGTTGTTGAATGAATATGCGTTTGTTAGGTATGACTTATGCTGTTTGTTTTTCCCATATATTTTTCTTTTGTTACTTTAATGATTAAAGTATTACATTTATGGTTTGGTAAAATGTTTACTAGTAACATGCAGTGAATATCGTGGTGATAACGTTTAAAAATACTGTAGGATTTTGGTTTAGCGTTATCGAAGAGGAGGTAAAGAAAGAGAAGAGGAGCGACGTGATTAAATTTTCATTGCTTATTTCCTTGTGGACATTCTTTGCTTGAGATAAAACATTTAAAACTATTCAACAAATAAAATATAATATGAATAACATATAATTACTGAATTCGTAAGTAAAATATTTTTTTATTACTATTANTACAGTAGTAACCCCTCTATATTTTTGTTGATTAAATTTTGAATTTGAACCAGGCAATCCATGTTGGATCGGCTGTGTTTACAGGCAACACATTGTATAATTTAGGGTTGTATGTATATCAGTACTGTGTCGTAATTTTTGTTTTATAAAACATTAATTAATAATACTTTTTAAATCCAAAGAAAATTTTGTCTATGGCAGAATTGGCATCTACGGACCGGCATTTCCTTAATTAAACTTCTGAAGAAAATAATAACACATTACACATTTGAATTACCAATAGAGTAAATAATTAATCAAACCTTACAAGATTTCTTCCACAGTAATAAATAATACGTAGGTATACAAATTTTCGAGGCAGTAAAATTTTTTATTCTATCATTAGGCGAACTGTCACTCATTATAATGTAGATAATGCAACAAAGAAAAACGTTAATTAAATTGTTGTTGATATTTAAATTTTTTTTCTCCTACAAGTCTAAAATATTCATTGTACAGTTTTTTAGCTTCAAAACAAGATTTGAAAAGTAGAGTAATAGTGATATGAATCACTATAGTAGATGAGTTACATAATATGACAAAACTAAAAACAAAAAAATTACTAACTTACAATACTAATTCAAGGACAATAATTTATTAAAATAAGAAATAATGTGTATATATATATATATATGTATATATTTCACGTATGACTATAACCAAATTAAAATGACTAAAAAAAAGATTATTGAATAAATTCTGTTAATTAAAATTCGCTAGAAATTTATAGCTGTAAACAGTTACTTTTTATAGTTGATATTTGTACATGATTATAGCTACTTTGTAGTCAATTATAGCTATAATTGCAGCTGATTATAGCTGTAAATACAGCTATAATTTATAGTTCAAATAATAGCTAATAATTTTTGACTGAGTAGCATTACCACTTAAGTCACTTGATTAGAACTTCTTAAAAGCACGGGCCTCTAAGGTGTTTATACGCTTTATCTATCCCTGTAAATATGGATTTGCGTAAACATCCTTACACAAATTACTTCAAACAAAAATTTTAAAATAGCATACAATTTGTCCATAAATGTCCTATAACCTAGCTTACATTTTTAAAATTTATTGAGTTACATACTTTTTTCTCGTAAGCAATCTAGACAGTTATTAGACTAAATGAACGGGAACCAACTTGTAAGGGTGGTGATAAGCGTTACACAAAATTGTAAGAGGGTGAATACGGACAAAAGGGGGAATGAAAACAAGTATAAATTAACCATAAAAAAGTCAAAAATATTCTTCATTTCGATAAATTTTTATACAGTGGGAGAAAAATCTAGGGGAGTGGTAATAATTTAATGACCCAACTTACAACTTTATATATCAAAATAAATATATGACACGATCTTGTAGTACCACATTGTAACCTTGTATAGGCAAATGGAAATTAAGTAAGAATATTTTTGTTGTATCAATGTATACAATCACACCATTGTACACAATTGTATGCAATTTTTAAACTTCCTTTTTAGTTATCAATGTAAATAATTGTCAAACTCTTTTGATGTTTTTGTTTTTTATGTAAATATTTATATTTTATTAGTACGATATGCGTATATTCTCAAATAATGTAGTCATTCTTTTTAATATGTTCTTTCTCAAAGCAATCTTATGAGCTAAAGTTGTTCACTAGACTTACCTGCACGATTTTTGTTACATCTACCAGCCCTTCACTGCTACTTTATACAAGTANCATTTTTTTCTAATAGTTTCATAATTTTGTTAAAAAAATAAAATTATTCGACTTACCGTTATATAATTACGTTTTTTTAAAAATCAGAAAACGTTTATTAAAGCTTTTTCTTTTAACATACTTCATATTTCATCTTAACTAATAAAATACAAATCTTAACTCAAGAGCTTCGAAAAATATAAAGGAAAACGTAAAATCTCCTAGCCAGAGAAACTTAAGGGGTCATGTCATGGTTCGAATTCTCTCTAAAATTATCGAGTTTTTTTTTGAGCTTTTTGGAAGGGATGAGTACAATGGATGCTGAAAAACCACTGATGTGATTTTTAAAAACAGATAGTAAACTTTTCTGATAGTACCTGGACCTCCAATGGCTTCTTTTTTTAAAGAAAGCTAATATCTGGCCAGCTTTTTGGATGAAGTCATGATCGGGCTTAAAAAGAGTCAATACAGCGAGTTATATGGTTTATTGGAAGAAATCTTTATATCAATTATTTCAAGATTCAAGTGATAGCTAGAAATAAATGTTGAAAATAATGACTTAAGTGGTAATGCTACTCAGTCAGAAAGTATTAGCTATTATTTTAACTATAAATTATAGCTGTATTTACAGCTATAATCAGCTACAATAATAGCTATAATTGACTACAAAGTAGCTATAATCATGTACAAATAACAACTATAAAAAGTAGCTATTTACAGCTATAAATTTCTACCGAATTTCAATTAACAGAATTTATTCAATAATCTGTTTTTTTGTAAGGAATATCAACCATCAAGGGTGATATTATACGTATAATAACACTAAAACTGGGGGGTTAAGTATTTTTAAACAATAAACGAAGAAGCAAAAAAATGTTACTGTTGAAATTTTTTTCGTTTACTGTTCATAAATACTTGAACTCCCCACTTTTAGTGTTATTATACGGATAATATCATCTTATATGGCTGATATACTTTACTAAAAAAAAGATTATTGAATAAATTCTGTTAATTAAAATTCGCTAGAAATTTATAGCTGTAAACAGTTACTTTTTATAGTTGATATTTGTACATGATTATAGCTACTTTG